>WTSP01001064.1:0-16497 GCA_025331215.1 Actenoides lindsayi | reverse complement strand
CTTTATTGTTTTAGTTAAATTTTTGCTTTATTTTGCATGTATATCTCTTTGTACAGTGACCTTACATGTTTACACAGTATGACGCGATGTAAATATTTTATTTTGCCATCAGTTATTTTGAAAAAAAAAATTAAACATATTTGACATATTTGTCTGATCTCTTGCTTTAAGGAGTTTGAAAGTTTAGGGTTTTTTTATATTTTGCTTGGGCTCTGTATTTAAAAAGGAAACAAGTGCGTTATTTTATTGCCATAAAATTCATTTTAAGTTGCAACGATGTATCTTTCTTTCATGCCTTACAAATTAATATTTGCCTTTGCTCTAAGTGTTGATTGCTTTGTAGTGTCATGATTGCTTCTATATAAAACATGCGTAACTCTCTAACTGTGAAAGTTCATTATAGTCTTTATTAGCTAGTAAATTTTGACCAGCAGTGTTTTCTACCAGATGTTCCCAGTTAAAGACTGAAGGCTCATATTTCAGTTTCGTATTACACTGGGGAGCAGATTTACCACATCTTTTAGGCGCTCCAGATTCATTATGAAGAAAAGTCACTTTTCAACTGTATAAACCCGGGGTTTGCAGCTCAACCCTGTCTGCATCCTGTAAGGGATGAAGGAGCAAAGTTTTTTCGTTGTATGCATTTATCTCTCTCCCTTTTCTGCTATCATTAATCCATTTGCAATTCAAAATGAAGTGAAAGGTCAGGGAACAATACGGAGTGTTTATGCTTTTCTCTGCATTGTATACATGATTTCTTTCCACTCCTTTTTCTGCTATTGCCTGTCAAGTGATGAAACAGTCCCTTTATTCCTCAAAATTTACTACTGAGAGACAATTGACAGAGACGTTTTACATTGAGAGAGACAGAGAATATTCAGCAAGGATTTACTGCCAAGGATGAGCCACTGGAAGCTTTTTCCATGACAGGGAAATTGATGGGAACATGTTCCATGTATCTTGGAGTTCTCTAAAAAACTTTTTCTTAACTGAAGATACACTCAACTGGGGAGAAGTTACCCAAATGCTATATAGAGAAATAAAGCACTCGTAGGTGTTTTATGTGGCAGATGTATGTTCTTCCAGCCATATGTGCACAGGAGTGCACTGTTTCTGGCCCTCTCTGTGAGCCCCATTGCTTGGGAAAGCTAACATCTTTGGACAAAGTGGAGTTTTGCTCTAAAACTTGCTGTTCAGTGCAGGAGCTTTCAGCTGAAGAAAGTTTGAATGATGGGCTCCTCAACTTGGATATCTATTCAAATGTTTTGAAGAGAGAATGTATCTGTGAGGTCTTTTTGTTTCACGTTGTGTAGTCAAGGCTGCAAATGCCACTTGGACTCAGTAGGGTGTAGTGCTTGTTGACTGTCCTGCACACACAAAAGCAGCACCACAGGCTGAGCCAGTGGAAACCAAAAGCACGGGTGAGAGCAGCTGGTGTGAAGTTTCTGATGTGAGAACACAGAGCATAGGGAATGGCAGTCGTTCTCATAGCTGAAAGGGGCAGAAATAGCCAGGAAGGTTCGATAGCCTAGCTCCCCTGACTTCTTCAAGAGCTCCTTTTGCAGGAGTTTTCTTGCCAGCTCCTGGACCCATCGAACTCATTTCCTCTCATGCTGGGGGAGGAAATGGTAACCTGCCTTAGACTTGATGAAGCTGAAACTCTTCACTTTCCAATTAAATTTCACGCACTGATTTTACTGAGGCTAGCACCCTCACTGCAACCAAAGGATTTATTTGGGTCTCAAGTAGGAGGCTTGTTTCTGCACTGAAATCGTACATCAGGAATATCTCCCAAGATTACTTGCAGAATTTCGTGTTAAACTTCCTGAAGATTAACCTGGCAGCAGCCAGCACTAGGAACTCACTTAGCACACCCTGACCTCAGTCCCTGCGAGGACTTGCTATCCCAAGAGTTACTTTCAAACACTAAGGAATTGCTGGCAACAGCTGCAAGTTTGCCCTGTTTTACCTTTGGGAATCTGCCTAACCGTTGCTGGTCGAATAGCAGTTTACATCATGTATCTTGCCTGGGTTTACACATCTTGACTGGGTGTTGCTGAAGACCATGTGATCCCTAGCAATGGATGGTTCTCCAAGCTCTCAGACTTTCCCTTCGGTGATGCCAAGATCCACTGAGTGTTTGCAGAATTATGTCATTTAATTTGCCATCTCTCAAGACTGATGGTGAGAGAGTACTTCCTTCTTTGGTGATGGAGCGCTCTCCCAGGGCTGGGAGAGTGCTGGACCCTTTGCTTGCCAGCAAAACTCAAAGCTGGGAATCTGTGCTAGTCCCAGTTACAGAGATTAGCGCATCCATTGGTTTGCTCTGGTTTTGTGGCTGCTGTTGGGAGCTTTAGGTGCTAGCGGACAATCCTGGCTGGTTCACACTGATGGAAGAAGAATGTCCCTATATATATTATGAAGTATTAAGGGGAGGCTTTTAGGATAGGGCATCCCAAGGGCAACTTGATTGCCGCCAATAACACAATTACTCGTTGCTCTTGAAGTTTGATGGACGTCTAAATTACTTTCTTCCAAGGATCTTTCACAGAGTAAAGCAGGGTGTAAATCTGGTGATGATTGCTGCTTTTGCTCTGGTTACTGATCGTGGATGACAACTGGGGATCTTGCCTCACTTTTCAGACCTGCTTGCAAAGAACATAAACCATGTTGTTGTACTCCATCCTGTAGCTTGGGTGTTGAATGCTTCTCTAGGCTAAAGTGAGTCTGTATTTGTCTTTTTGGATTAAGTACTGATTTTTTCTAAGTGGACCTGATTTTTCACTTACTGTTTAGTGATTCATTTCCTTTTCAAGATCTTCACCTCCTTAATAATCTGTTACTTTTTAAAATGGATATATGATATTGTCTATTTGATGAAGTATGGATATAGTAGAAATATTTGATATCTGATAAAGTATAAAGTTGCAATTAGGGTCAGCATCTCTACTGGGGAAGTCATCTGCTTACTGTAAGAGGCTCTCTGTTTTCTTGTGATCCCACTCTTTAGGGAATTTTTAGGTATGAAAAGCCTAGGTGAATTACTGTTACGCTGGTGGTCATGGTATGGATGAGGCAATCATCCGAGCTTGTAGCAGCTTCACCTTTTGACAAATGTTTTTTCTTCCAGGAGCGTAAGAGAGATTCAGATCTAATAACTGTTCTTTCTAATGTTATTTTTTTCCAGGTAATTTATCGGGGCTTCTTAAGAGCTTATGCTGGGCCAATAGCTGTGTGTTGCTTCTGCCAGGAGTCCAGAAATAAATGTTATTGTTCCTTTTCCATCTAGCACATTTCTGTGGTCAAGGGATTGCTTCGTAACTCACACAAAACTTCAGCTTTCTCCTTTGCTCTGCAGAAGATCAAACCTTTCAGGGCAATCTTCATACATGGTGGTTACCAAAACTAAACGATCTAATGGTGTGACCCTGAGGAAGTAGTCTTACTGGTTAGCTGGCAGTTTCATGACCTGCAGCAAGACTGTCAAGATAGATCCATTCACTACCTTCGCTTTGAGGATTCTTCGCTGAACCCAGGCAATAGGAGTGAAAAATATCCTTGTCCTTGTGATTTGCAAAGTCGTTTTTGGGGAGCTGCATTTGTGCAAAGGCACTGCGCTGTTCCTCAGTTTCTGTCCATGATGTTTCTGTTGCTGCTCAGGAGAACTCTGAGATACCCTTTTCAGTTACACTGTCAAAGTGTACGGTGTTGCCTGGATTTATCACACAGTGTGGGGCACGTATGCAAGCGCTCACACGGGAAAAGGAAACCAATCGCTCGTTAGCACGCTTTAAGAATCTTTTCCATACGTTTCTATTTCTCCAACTACCTTCTGATAGATCATTGCATGTGAAGAAATAGATCTAGTATCTGTACTGGTAAATTCCATTGGCACGCGTGGATAATGCGTTGTAAGAAAGGGTGGCAGCTGCAGTGGAGTGCACACACGCTGCAAATACTGCAAGAAGGTGGAAGTACATGGAAAAGTGTTCAGATTGCTTCAAGGTATGTTAACTGCACACACAATTCTTGGTGGTTCTTTTCTGAATTCAGGGGTTGCAAACTAATATCATGCATGAAGTGGCATTTGCCCTTCCTTTGCTTTCTCTGTGAGGAGATATATAGCAGTGCTTGAAGAGGCACATGGGTGATGATTTATATGCACCAAGACAGGATATTTTCCTAACGCTTTGCCTCAGAGCTGAATTACGCGGTAGTTCATGGGAAAGAAATCAAAGCTTTCCCCAAATCTGAGTTCCTCACGATACTCATGACATAACAAGATGAGCTTGTTCTGCCTGATGTCTTGGAGAAGCCAAGGGTGCTCCGTACAATTCAAGACAGTCAGCAATTCAGAAAGTACTCAGGGAGGCCAAGACAGATGGAGATCGGGGAGACATAAAACTGCAGAGAGAAAGAAGTGAAAGCCGGCAGGCAAACACAGAAAGGTGGTGACTGTGCATGTCTTACTATCACGCCAGTGATAAGTTAGCCTCCTTGGCAGTGGGCAAGGACAGCGATGGACTTTAACCGTGCATCTGATCCCTGCCACTACCTCAGTGTCTGACCAGGGGAAGAATGGTGCACCTACAGAAACCATGGCGTGGCTGCCTGTGCATGTTCTGCTTTTTGGTATGGAACTTTATAACAAATACCTAATTTGCTTCAAGTCTTTTTCTCCACGCTGATACAATGGTATTTGTACTGACTGTAAGTAAGTTGTCTGTTACTAGGTCACAACCGACTGTAGTGAGTGCATTGCCATGCAGCAATTCAGCTATGAGAAATACATTGCAGCCAACTTCCAACATCTTTGGAGCAGCATGGGAGTAATGCTGAAAAGGATGGTAACCCCCCGAGATGGGAAAGAGGAGGAGTTGCTTGGAAACACATTCAAATATGAAAAAAAAAAAAAAAAAAAAAAGTATTTCCAGTAATTTCTGATAAGCTAATAGGTCTAGTGGAGGCAAGATAAGAGTATACTGAGAATAGACAGCACCCCTTCAAAATAATTGACTGTGCAAGTTAAAAGCATTTCCCTAGAAGAATCTGCTGCTTGTCTTGGAAGATAATATCCCAAAGAGGCTGCAGAGATAAAGTCCCGAGAGAGGAAAAGATCTTTATTTGGTATTTACTCAAAGATTCTTGTAGTATCTTTATTAAGAATGTTCTGGGATAGTCAGTACATGGCCGATAGGACTGTGGTTCCTTTTCATCCTCTGAAGGATTTATGGATGGGTAGGAAGGGCAATTGTGAAAGTGAACATCTGTTTCTGTTTGCATGCTGCGTCTTTCCCAGTTGTGCGTGGTTAGGTAAGTAGTGCAAGCACTCGATTAAAGTTGAACCTTCCTCTCGAGTCTGTAATGTTTGGTTTGACAAATACTCAAGAAATCTGTTTTTCTGTGGTAGTCAACTGCAAGAGTTGAGAGGGGTGACCTTTTACAAGGCCTAAACATTAGCTGGTTTAAAAAAAAAAAATGAGGAAATGGTAACGCTCTTTTCCATTAGTGCAGATGTGAATGTTTCTGTACTTAAATGCCCCGCAGAAACTCTATATCTACTTTAAAATCTATTTCCAGATAAACCGAGTACTTTTTCTAGGAATCTTGCTTTTCTAGTCTATAATTCTTCTCACGCATCAGACCCTGTGTTAGCAAGCAACCATTGTGATAATCTATTTATATTTGAAGTGTTGGGTTTTGTTTGGTTGGTTTTGTTGTTGTTTTTTTTTTAAAAAGAAGTATTGAAACCACATGTGCATGCTGTGGAATCTAATAGCGTGAAAGCTGCAGCCAAAGTTGTAAAGGTTTTGGGGTTTTTTTTTCAGAGCCTTGGTATTACTGTCCTAGGCAACGCAGGGTTTTATTTTCCACGGTTAAATTTGCTTGATGCCAAACATTGACTTTTTGACTGAGCATCAACTTCTACCATGCTACTTGAGCTTCCCCCTCTGTTGTCTTTTAGAGGTGCATGGGAAAAGCTTTCCAATGGATAAAGGGGTATTAATGAAGAATACATCTCTGTGTAAATGTTAGAGGTCTTCTGTAACAAAGTAATATAAGGGTGGGTTGTCTTAAGCATCAATAGCTTTTGTATTTCTCTTTTATGCTGTGATGCTGTTATGGGACATCTGCCACACTGCCTTATTGCAGCTATTTCTTATCATCAAGGCTTTTTAAAAATAGTAATAATAATAAATTATAGAGTTTCTCCAGCCACTGGAAGTGAAAATGATGTTTCATTATAGAGGAAGGTGTTACCATTAGCAGGGAATGCTGCTTTAATCTTTCTGCTGGAGGATACAATCCCCAGAGCTCTGTACCACTCTGGGAAGCTCTGCTAGAACTGGTGTCCCAAAATGTCTCCTTGTATTTCTCCGGGTTCTTCCCTTCTGTGCGTACTTACAGCTTTTCTCCACCACTCTCTGATAGGAAAAGTGAAAGGGCTCTGTGCTAATTATGAAACAGTTGAAAAGGTTTTTCCTAGCTGCTCCTGGCAGGTGTAGAAAAGCTTGTGCTTGGGGGGAAGTAGAGGCATAAATGGCAAATCATGAGAGCTGTGCAGGAATTCGTGCTCCTCTGCTGACTTCCTGTCCCCAGTTATGGATATTAGACAGGAGGGATGTACACACCACAAGGACACAGGGTTGTACTCGCCACAAGGACACAGCTTCACGACTGAATTACCCTGTCCTAGAAGCAAAGGACAGATGACTGACCCCACACTGGAGTGGACCTCCTATATAAAAGAGCCAAAACTTCTTTAGCTGTTCATGACAGTGGTGTTTGGCTTAGCAAGTCTATCACTGCAGCTGGTGATGGAGGGAGGATGGTAACGGACGTCTCTGCTTAGGCTGCACTGTGAAATCCTGCCCTTGGTTCTGGTCAGGAAAATATGAGGAATGGCAGCTGGTTAGCATGTATTTGCCACTCCCTCAGCCACACTTAGGCTGCTTTTTTGAAATGTCCCAATTCGTTCCATAAAGAAGACAAACCTGAGGTTACATTGGCGGGGGGGAGGGGGAACAAAGCTTTCAAGAACTATAGGTCCACGTATGGAGACCCAGGGTGTTCAGTTTGCAAAACCTGCTACCATCTGCAGCCTTAACTGGCATTTTAGGCCTCCTACTAGTTTGACTATACAAATGTCTCATCCTCTGTTGAGTTGCTCATTTGCAGCCGACATATTGCCACTTAAAAGCAGTGGCTCGTTTCTGGCTGAGCTCCACGCTGGACTTTATAACAGCTCTCTGTATTTGTTTATTGTGCACAAATTATTTTACTACTGGGTGTAGCTCTTTATGAAGTCTATCTCCTGGAAATATTGCCGGTGGAAGGAAGTTTAACTATATGATATTTACCTTACCATGATGCTGTTGCAGTCATACCATTTGACTCATACTAGTAAATTTTGTCTTAGAGATACTTGAAGGTCAGTGGAAGAAGGATTGTTCCCATGTTCGCTTGGGGAAAAACCAAATGTAGCAAAGCATTAAGAATTGTCTGCTTGAATTTTTTTAACTTGTCATGCACAATTGATGGCAGAATAAAGTTATGCATTCGACAGCTATGTTAGACCTCATTAAAAAAAAAAAAAAACTTTGGGGAAAAAAAAAATAAAATCCAGCAACGTTATGCTTATATGACCTGGAGAAAAGTGCTCCAGCACCTTCTGGAATAACTCACAGTAGATAGAGAAAGAGGCAAAATACCCTCATCTGACTCAACTATTTGAAAAGTGGGTTTGGGATGTGAGTCACTTCTTAGCAGAAGAGACCCCCAAGAACAAGGCTTTTCAGTGCCTCAGAGCTGAGCATCTATATTTAACAGCAGCAATGGTTGTACATTCTGTTCCTCATTGGTTTCCTGCTGTGCCTCCAGCATGTCAGATTCCTTCCCTCACAAAAATGGAAGTTTAGATGGTCTCCCTTTCATTGCTCATCCCAGACAATTTGTCATGCATTTACTACGCTCTCAGTGCTGAAGCAAGTTTATTAACATATGTAGAAACCATTTGAGCTTTTTTAAACAAAACCTGTGACATAAGGATCCAAGTATGTGATTGTGTAGTTAACGATCATTTTAAATGTAAAACTTCCCATAAAATTTGGGTGGCAGCTTTATCTTCAAACTGTCATCCTGAAGTGCCACAGAAAGTAGCGTTATTCTGATGTAATGCAAATCCAGATTGTTCAGAAGGTATGATTACATCTAGAAGTAATTTTGAGGAAATAAAGGCAGAATCTAAGACACAGTCCTCCTTCTCCCAAACTTAGGGCAAAGGCTTCTGCTTTGTTCTTCTAGCGCTACTCAAAATCCACACCTTTCTGGTGGATGCAAGAAGCTGAAATGAAGCACCAGCTCCTGACTCCTGTAATTTGCAGCCATCATGCTTGGAGTCCAACGTGTCAGGGATGGATTGGACCTTCTGAGCTCTGCTGCACAGGCTGCTTCGTGCATGCCCATGACTGGCATCTGGGATCTCTGCCTGCCTGACATGCTGAGGGAGCAACCATTCTTGCAAGGTGGTGGGGGCATCTCCAGAAATCCTGTAAACATCTGAAGCCAAATTTCACTGCGACAAAATTTATGTGGTGGAAGGTGGGTCCAGGGAAATGTATGTGTATGTATATATTTCAGAAGAAGCCATATGGGAACAGCCAGGAAAATTTGGGTTTGCATTCTCAACACAGGCAATTTTTAAGAAAATGTAAGTCATTCACTCGCAGTCTAAATAGTAGAATGACAAAAAGGGTAAGATCCATAAAAAAATTACAGAAAAAGAAATCATTGACTCCTTTTTGAGGAAGGTGCTGACATCCCTTGAAAGCAGGAGAATTCCATCTCTTTGTCACTGACTGCAAAGGGAGATGAGACTGCTGCTTGTCACCTCGAGGGCTGTACATTCAGCTGAAGAGTCTCCATCACCATGGTATTTTCAGCATCTCTCAATTTCAGTCATCAGGTTTCACTTGACAGATAGAGAAAACTTCTTCTTTCCTTTCCCTCTTTTTAACACGTGGTAAAAGATTTTGCTAAAGATGCGTAAGATTTTGGTAACTCCAAAAATAGACTTGCATCCTCTGAATTTCTGTCCTGATATTCTAATTAAAAGAAATTCATGTCTTTCTTTCTGTGTTGTGAAATATATAGAAATATATAGAAAAGTGTAACAGCTGTTAGCAGCAGGTTGTTTTGACCTGCTAAATGCAGAAGCACAGATATTAATTTCAGCTGTTAGCACAGATGGTGATTCTGTTAGGGGACGAGGGAAAGAAAATGGCAAATAGAACCAGGATGTTTATCTTAGCAATTCAGAATAAACAAACCATCAGCCCCACAAAGCATCTTTCAGAAAGGAACGTCTTCTGTTACTATTTCTATCACTGTAAAAGTCACTTAGATCAATGATCTGCATTATGGAAGGGGGCATGTACACGCTCAAGCTCTTGTCTCTCCGTGACACTTCTATCAGCACTGTTGCTCCTCTGTGTGCATGCCTTCCCTTAGTGGTCTAGTTTCTGACATCTGTTTCCATTTTCCTGCTCGTTGCTAAGTCTTCCTCTGAAGAAAGTTTGTTTTTTTTCGCTGATGGCATTTGGTGTTTAGGATTGGGGTGACTCTTTCCTCTGAAAATAATGAGCTCCTTTCTTCGCCTTAGTGACCCTGTTTTGCTGTTTCAGTACAAAACAAGCCCTTGCTGATGACTGCTGCAGTTCTTAGCAGAGGTGGCAGAAAGTGACTTGCTCCTCCTGTTTTAGAAGAGCAACCCAGGGAAGGGGGACCTCTGATCTTCAGATCTGTAGTCTGGGTGAGTCACTCACAGCACCCAGGTCTTACAATGCTGACCTTGACTTGCTGCTACACACTTTTGTTAGTGAACCATCAGTATTTAGTCACTGTTGCAAAGCCAGGCACAGACACCAGATGGGAAAAAAAAAAAAAAAAAGGCAAATGCCTACTAATTTTGTGATTCTGTGAATAGGCCATGTCTTCTTTTTTCTGGCAGTAATGTCTTGCAGCCTGACAGAGAAGCAGCTGAATTCTGAGTCTTTGCATATTGATTTCCAAAGACAAAGAAGTCATATATATGGACCCTTATTCTAAATATGAAGAATTGTCCAAAAGCAAGGCCTGTCATAGGTTTTGGAGCAGGGATTCCTTTTCCCAAAGATGTTGATCTCCTGTGCCCGAGACCAGGAGCTACAAGGCAACTAACATCTTGCTTGATGCGTCCAAAATCCTAGTATGTCCAGGAAATAGATTGTCCTGCGGCTATTCCCCTTATTAGTCTTCAGAAGGAAAAAGGATAACCTGGTGAGCCGCTAAAGAACCTGTTGTACACCTGCCCAGGACAGTACCCTCCTGCCTCTAACCTATCCGGCTGCAGCAGAAAGTTGCCAGCAGGAAGGATAATTGTTCCTAAAAGGGTGATTTTCTTCCAGGTAACAGATGGAGGGTAGGACAACTTGTTACAGAAGGACAAGTGGCTGCATGGAGTCGAAGGCTGGGGATATTTGTCTCTGTAACCTTAATCTGCGTCTGACAGAAAAGGAGAAAGCAGAAAGAAAGGAAGTTGGTTGCTCTAGAGCTCAGTAATAGGGATGAAATTGCCTGCAACTCTGGGAGAAAACCAGGTGGTCATCACATCTCTCGAGCATTTGTGCTTTAAGCTTTCAGATAGCTGGATGATGCTGTGCTGGGTCATGTCTGGGGTTCCCCACTGCCACTGAAGTCCAAGAGCTCTCCTATCATTGGCGAGCAGGGAAACAAGAGTGTTGAGCTGTGGTGAAGTCAAATGTAGGACTCATTTTTCACATCTCACGGAACCACAAGGGAATGTCATGGGTAGGGGAGGCCTTCTGATAACACCCACCACAGAAGCGTGGGGGTGGACAAAGGAAATTTCCTTGTCAGCTTGTGAGTGTGATAAAGAGTGCAAACAGGCAGGCATGCAAACTCTAGCTACTGAGCAAAACACAGCTATTCTTAGTCTGTGAACTCTATCAGCCCAGATGGTGACTGCCTCTAGCACACCAAACTCGTCATCTTTCATTTTAGGTTTGTCTTTCTCTTCTCCTCATGACCTTGCATAAACCTCTTAGTTGTTTCTCATTAAAAAAAGAGGCATAGGGTATGTGTGTGAGGAATTTATCCTGTATTTTTTTTAAACTTAAACCAGTTACAAAGCTCAGTTGAGGCTTTCCTGCAAGGAAGGGATGCAGAAGGTCCTGTTCTGTCGTCTTCTCCCTTTTGGAGCCCTTTTTTTGCCTATCGCCTGATCCTGTTGAAGCAAAGATGACATCGCTTTCCAAAACTCCTCCAAGTTCCTAGATCACTGCCACACAGATATCCCAGCATTTTCACCGTGCCCTAAAGATGTTAACCCTAAAGGGTTATGGAAGAAATGCAGAGCTCAGGCAAATACTCATAGCCCAGCATAGCAGGAAAGTGAGGTAATCTGTGCTTTTCCTGCTACAGAGTTATTGAAGAGTTAGCCAGGTGAACCAGCTATGCTTGGTTGAGAAATATGGTATATGGGCTAAAGCATGTGGAAAGTACAAGAAAAGAGGGTGAGTAGGCAGTGCTAAACATCCAGAACTGTTTCTGGACAGAGCAAACCTACCTGCCAAGCAAAAATGGATTAAGTACAACAGACGAATTTCAGATGATGAAAGGGAATTCAATGCAGTGAAGACAGCTAATTTTCACTTTATAATTTAAACAGTTTGCTTTTTGTTTTATTAAAAAAAATAATAATTGAAAAATAAAAAGCCAAGCAGTGCTGAAGAAGGAAAGTAAAACAAGGTATGTGCAGTGTTTCTTTCTTCTTTCCTGCTATATTATTTTTTCAAATCTCCTCTTGGAAATGCACTGCTCCTGTAGCCAGCCCACAGTTTTTCCCCTCTCAGAACTATCTTGTTCTGCTGATGGGAACTGAACAGAGACAACATAAAAGCCAACCATGCATATATACATATAAATGTGTGCATATATATATATGTACACACACACGTGCTGTATTTAAAAATTCACTTGCTGCCTTTGGATGCTCACTGCCATGGAACATGAATAGCATGAGAGCATTCAAAGGCAGCAAATGAGTATTTCAGGACAGACAATTCTTTATCGTTCCTCTCCTCCTTTCTCCACAGTAAATGGTGAAATTAGAAGTGTTTGCAAGCTTGCAGTAAAGGGGCCCAAGGCTTGGACTGGAGTAGGGAGAGCTGATTTCACCTTCAACTCCTGAGGTGCCAATAAACAGAAAGAATAATGTAAGTAATGTTTTATTCCACCCCCCACCCCCAATCCCACCTTCCCAGATTTCCTTTATTTTTATTTTTTTTTTAAGCAAGTGCTCCTGATCCAAGGGTGATACCGGAGAAATAGCATTTTAAAACTAAATTAACAAAAACACTGTAATAAAAGATGTAGAAAGGGAAATGGACATTCCAGTGAAAGGGAAAAATGTGAGTAAGGAACTGCATGAGTCCCAGCAGTTGTTTCTTAAATCCACCTGTAACATGGAGCAGCAGTCAACAGAAGAGGAATCTGGTAGGGCAAGTAATTGCTTCCACCTCTGGAAAAGAATTTGTGGGTATTTTCAGAGTGGGAGACTGGATCTAGTGAACTTGTAAGCCACGGTATTGGGATGTATCTTCCAACAGTGTAATCAAGAAGCAGTTAGTAGCCTTAGACTGTAGAAAGAACACTGGTCTCATTTAACTTAAAATGATGAGTGAGGAGGGGGAAGGAAAGACTCTCTTGAAGGACCTTTTGCTTGCTTTTATTAAAAATCCTGTATCTATGAAGTGATTTATGTCTGTGTAAACTTTGCTTTTACATAGCATGGCCTGTATCTTAATAGACAAGGGATGCTTGTGTGGACCACCCGTTCCCTCTCCTCAGTCAGAGTGTTTCTACAGAAAGAGGATGATAAGTAATGTTACATGCTTAGCAATCAAGCATGACATTGGAGTTGAAAAGAAGAGGCTGCCAATAAGATAAAGACCAGGTATGAGTGGTACATCACCATTTGAAAATCACCCTGCCGCCTCCAGCCCTCAAACAACTTAGAAGATGTGGAGGAAGGTAGCAATGTGACCTTTATAAATAGCTGAGTTATGCTTGGTTTTTTTTATTTATTTTTTTTTTTTTTAATTCTTGTGGTTTGGATATGGAGAAGCACACCCAGTGTGACTTTGAAAACTTGAACGGAAATGAAACAGGAAGCCAGATCCTTTCACAGCTTGTTGACTGTGAAGACAAGCTGAGTCTGTAGAGACTTGTTTTCTACCCCCAGCAAAAGAAGTCAGAGGAGAGAAGAGAAGAGAAATCCAGTCAGGGAGGTGCTCTGGAGGGGGGATGCAGAGGCAACATGACCGAAAGGCAAGTAAGAACAGAGACCAGTTCACCCAGCAAGAAAAACGAAGCAGAATTAACCACTCAAGCAGAAGTGTTGGTAAGTTCATAGACCTGCTTTCTAAATTTTGGCATCTCGCCAAGCTCATGAGCAGCTTTAGGAAGCTCCTGTGCTGCAGATCACATCTGTATGGGCACCACTTTTACCTGTGCGTTGGACTATACCTGATCTTGGTAGTAGTAATAAATGGTGATAAACAAGGGAATGGTTCCTGACTGTTAATGATGGACTTGAAAAACCAAACGGTGAAGCTCTCACCAGTTTTCTGCACCTATGTTTCCTGCTTTTACTTGGTTGGATGCTGTTGCCTTTGTCCCAGCAAACCCTTTTTGCATTCCTTTGGAATTGTTTACATTCTTTGGGCTATGGTTATAATTCTGCTGCTCACCTGCAGATGGGAGCAAGAACACAACAGTTGCTTCTGCTGAGAATTTGTAGGTTTAGACAGAGGTGGTTAAAATGTCTTCACACTCTCCTAGCATAGCTTTCAGTATAAACTTTTGCTGTCATTGCCATGTGGGTACAAGTGGAGGGAAGTAGCCATGCCTGCATCTTGGAGATGCCATGAACTGCACAAAAACCTGGAGTTTCATGTTATAGGCAAGTTCAAAATGCTCCTCTAGAGGAAGGAAATATCGTAAATAATCCTAAGCAGTAGAATTTTTCCACCAGCCCATAGACTTGTCAAAGGATCACAAACGTGCAAAATGCCATGGTCGGAAAGTCTGGAGGAAGAGAATTAAACTTAGGCTGCTTCCAGTCTGAGCTCCCTTGTGCCCAGGAGCTGCTACCTTCCTGGAGGTGAAGCAGGGGAGGTTTTACCTCTGTGGAAACATGTATGCATACTCTAAGTAAAGCCTTCTCTCTCGCCTCATATTGTTTTCCAAGATATTTCAGGGAAGTTCACACTTCCTGAAGCTTTCTGAACCCTTGTTCAGCACGTTTCCACTTCTGCACAGTCTGTAGCAGACACTGCCTTCCAGTTAACTGCTGCTACTCCCCTTTTAGCAGTTGATCCCGGCTTAGGCCTAGACCTTGCTTGCTCCCCTTAGGATTATCCTAAATCATATTCAGCTGACAGGAATGTCATACCCAGACCAGTCCACACAGAGTGCAGGAGGCCTGTGTGTTACCTGGCTCGGTCCCAGCAGAGCTGTCTGCATCCCAGGCTCAGGAGAAGCTTGCAGAGGAGGGAGGTGGGTAGATGCCGTCCCAACTCAGTGACTTGCAAGGGGGGAAGACAACATTCTCCTTTCAAAAGCCCACAGATGGGAAAAGGCAGTAGACAGCTAAGTTAAGCAGCTCAGGCAAGAGGTCCAGAAAGAGTTTAAGAAGGAAAAAAAAGGCATAGGGACAGTGTTAGTTAAAAAAAAAAAAAGTCTCAAGAGGTTTCAAGTAAGTGATCTCAGATTGACTGATTGCCCCAGGGCATATTCCAAGCAAGAGCACTGATGGAGGGGCCCAGGCTAGTCCCTAGCGCTGAATAAATGCCTGAGAAGAGAGCAGAGCCGGGAAGTGGGAAGGACTCGCTGATACGTGGGCTGATCTGCGGTGTTTATACTGTGTGTGTGCATCCCTTGTCTAATGAGTCAGCAATCAGATAAACATTAACTTTCAGGCCTGTCTGCACCATCACCTATTGAACCCTAAGATCTCAACACAGGTTAAAGAGGGCAGAAAGAGGCAGATTTGGATTTGGCTGGAACTCTAAACCATCAAGCGGCACCAACACTGGCCTGGCCTGTGCGAGAAGGACGCTGGGAGGGAAGCTAAGGCATGTGATAGCTGCAGGCAAGCCATGGCTCAGAAAGAAACCCCAGGTACCAGGGAGCCTTCGCGGGCGGATGCCACGTGAGCTGTATCCTCACAGCATCGCTCTCCGCTGCGCCTCCTGACACCCAGAGACACCAAACCGCAAACTGCACATCCAAGCGGAGAGCACCAGGTAGCTGACGCTGCAGAGAGGCAGTGAAATGGCACGAAGAAAAAAACTTTTTTTTTTTTTTTCCCCAGAATGGATTTTTTCGATAGAGCAGCACACAGTGCTACACAACTGGCAGCCTTAGGCCTCTTAAGTCAGCTATTTACTTTCGCTATTTTTAGCTGGGTTTTAAGCCTAGATTTTCTTTCGCTTGGCTAAGTGCGTCCGTGGCTTTCCGCGACTGCACCTAAGCGAGCGCTTGGCATGCCGTTACTTAACAGGGTCTGTCTGCTTTGTTCCTTCCCAGATTAACTGAGATGAATGGATAAACAAGCTGATATTCACGCCAGGCAGTATCAATCTCTTTGCTGTTTCGTGAACAGTGTTGGTTTTCCATCTCCAACCATTTTCTTATGATGTTTTAGGAAAAAAAAGAAAAACCCAACCAAACCAAACAGCTTACTCTGTAAGTTCGTCCCAGCTTTGTACTGGAGAAACTGGCGGTAGCTCTTTAGATTTGAGTGTCACTTGTTCAGACTGTTACAATTCCTTTCTGTTTTTCCTGCAGAGTCCCTGGGGAGATGGAAGAAAATTGTTCTTTAATGTGTAACCAGAAAGGTATTACAGCGGGCTATGGAAATTCCCTGGGCACAGCTTGGGACAAATGACAGCTAAAATAGCACTGCAAGGGAAGGTACCTGGCAAGGGTGCATTTCTTTCTGGGTGAATGCACTTCCTCCTGTTAATGGGTGAATTAGTGAGCAAATCACCCATGAACGACAGGGGAAAAAACCCCTCCACCTTTGAAGTCCCTCAGTTGTGTTTACATTTCACGGCCAGATTTCTGACGAGATGGTGATGATGTTGGTCTCCGCTCAGGGAACCTCTGTAACAAAATGTGAACTCATGCAGTGTGACACCAAATCGCAATTTACAGCTAAGGCGTGGAGAAGCTGAAGGGGCTGTCGGGGAAATGGAGAACTCCGCTCGTTTCTGCAGACAGGCCGAGAGAGGGGTGACAAGGGTTTGCCTTCCTCCCCCAAGGAGGAGGTTTCTGGAGGCGGCTGGGAGGTCTCCGCCGGTCTCACCACCCAGCAAAACGAAAGCCGCCTCCGGTGCCGGGGCGGGAGCGGGGAGGGGAGGGGAGCGGGGC
>WTSP01001063.1:0-37110 GCA_025331215.1 Actenoides lindsayi | reverse complement strand
CACCCAGTTACTCTGCGGCCGAGCACGGAGCGGGGGGGGAGGGCAGGAAGGGCGGAGGGGGGAGGGGGGGGGGGGGGGGGGGGGGGGGGGGGGGGGGGGGGGGGGGGGAGAAGTTTCTTTGCAAATCTGTGCAAGGTTATTTTAGATTATGATGCTCATATTACAAGACAGTAAGCTAAGCACTGATATTAGATCAGAATTTTGATTCTGCAAGTGGTTTTGGAACAGAGGTCTAATATATTTCAAACACATTTTAAAATATATGTAATTCCACCTGAATTTGACATCCTTGTTATGCCCTCTGGAGTAACAATGATAAAGCATCCACAAGTAGCTGTTAATAGATGCAGTTATGTAGACAACTCAAAGTTAGTTATGACTAATAATAGTAATAGCCAGGCAGCTCTCAGTTAACAACCAAACAATTTTTTGCTATATTCAGGATGAAATCACCTCTGAATAAGCAACACATCTCTGTACTAGACTGTGAAGGATGTAATCCACTCATCTTCAACTTCAATCATTGGAAAGCTAGGAACCTTTCCTAAGCAAGCCATCTAGGTTCCCTTCTCAACTGTGTTAAGACATAAGCTTTGCCAATTCAGCCTGTTCCAAAGTAAGTGGTTTTTATAGCTGTGATGAAACGTTCTCTCAAGATGCCCTTTCTCTTTCCATTGTCTGTAGGAAAAATGGAGATTAGTACTTAGGTGGGAAACCTCACATAGAGACCAGAGGACATATGAAAAGATAAAACAACACATGACTTACACAAATGAGACTATACTTCGAAATTATGTTTGCTGAAGGAATAATTGAGTCAATTTTTTTTACATAAGTATTTATGTAAAAGTCCTGCACCTGGGGCAGAGCAATCCCCAGCACAAATAGAGCCTGGATGATGTGAGTATCAAGAACAGCCCTACAGAGAAGGATTTGGGGGTGATGATTTATGAAGTGCTCAACATGAGCTGATAATGTGTGCTGGCAGCCCAAAAAGTCAACAGTATCCTGGGCTGCATCAAAAAATGCATGGCCAGCAGGTTGAGGGAAGTGATTCTGCTCCTCTACTCTGCTCTTGTGAGACCCCACCTGGAGTACTGCATCCAGCTCTGGAGCCCTCAACAAAAAAAGGACATGGATGTGTTGAAGATGGTCCAGAGGATGGTCACAAGATGAATAAAGGGCTGGAACACCTCTCCTGTGAGGACAGGTTGGGTCTGCTCAGTCTGGAGAAGACTCCAGGGAGACCTTATAGGGGCCTTCCAGTACCTGAAGGGGCCCTACAGGAAAGCTGGAGAGGAACTGTTTACAAGGGCATGTAGGACAAGGTGCAGTGGTTTTAAACTAGAGCAGGGCAGATTTAGGACAGACATTAGGAAGAAGTTCTTTACTCTTTGAAGGCTTTATGGTGGCTGTGATCATAAGCTTAAAACTGGAATCAGTACTGTTGAAAAAAAAAGGTGCTTCTTCCAGAGAAGGGAAAAAGAAAGCTGAGAGAACAAATAGATACGGGGTGGGGGGAGCTGGAAGAATAAAGGGAGGAGAAGATGAGAATCCATCTTTAAGTTCCACTTTGTTTCTGCAAAGCCAGGAGTGCAGCTTGTTGCTAAGCAGGTCTGCTTTGTTCAGGACATCTTTTTCAAAGAGAAAGTAACACATTATTTCATTCACCCATTTACTGCAATTTCTAGCATCCTGACTTTGGTTTATTACTTTTCTTCTCCATTCTCCTCCTGTTTACCCAACATAATTCCAAACTTTTAGATGGTATTAATGCAATTATTTTTTTGTTTGTGCTAATTCATTCCTCTCTCTTTTATACTTTTTCTAGTAATGACTTAAAAATACCCCAAACAATGCTACTGCAGTCTGAGTAGAGTTTTCCTACCTTGGTTAATGGAGTTAAAATAGAAGATAAACAAGTATATAGTTACTGGTAGAGCTGTACACAATGCCTCCAAATGGACTCATGTCTGCAAAACACCTGTGTGAAACATTCAGAAATGGATTAAGAATCACCCAGTCATCTCATTTTGTGTTTATCATGTCTGCCTAGACTTCCTCAGCTTAGTGACAGACTCTGACTGTTGGCTCTGAAAACTCCAGATCAAAACTTAGTTGAATTTCTTCTTAACTAAAGAAGCTCTACTTTTATTTTCCCTATCTGCCCTCTGTCATGCTTCCTAGTTCCAGTAACATCATGCAAAGGACCCCTAAGACCAGCAGCATTTGCTAGAAGCACTATTTCTCCTTGACGCATAACCACTTTCACAGCTACTATCATTATTAGATTATTTACTTTAAATAAGTATTAATAATAATTTGTTTAAAATTTAGATAAACATTATTAATAAAGAATTGTTACCCTGGCCCATAATTTACCCCTGAAAAAATACTTTTATCAGAAATGTTAAGAACTTTAGTACCGATAAAATGGAATACATACAGCTTAGATGCAGACAGACCACAATGAACCTTCTGCTTCCACTTTTCCACCATACATGAACATATTCAGGTGTTCTCTATGGCTGTCCAGGCTCATTCTTTGTCTCTCAGAGCATAACTCCTGAACAAGAGATTTTTTTTTTAGTTCACTTTAAGATCTTAATTGGGCAGGCAGGGATGGTGGAGCTCCTCTTTCCATCATGCTAAAATATACTCATGTTTTCCTTACTGCTGTCTAGAACTTGCTGAGTGATGGGTTTTTTTCCTAGTCTCCATTGGTTCTTCATGAAGTCTTCCCCTTTTCATTATTTGCTTTGGAGATTTTTCGTTTCCAAGCCTTCTGCCTGGGCACAATTCAACCTGCAAACTATTCTTTCAACTACAATTAATGTGGTAAGATGCAAGTTATCTTGTCAAATGCTCAGTGGTCAAGATTGAATGTTCTCTGATGTTTATATATGGGAGGTCTTGCCAGCAAAGGAGGTGAGAAATTTTCTGACTGTGGTTTTCCCTGTAATGGTTTCTCTGTTTGATGGCCTGCTTTTTTTTGTTGCTGCATTTTGTTGATATTTTCATTCTTCTTGTCTGCAAAGGGCTAGCATTGCTGTAGTCAGAAATTAAGTAACAGAATGATTTCCTATCTGAAAAGATGACTTATTTGAATTGTGTTTGTACTGACCACAATTTCAATAGATGATTTTTTCACAATGGGGAAAAAATATTTTGAAAAGACTTTTCAAAAGAAGTGGACAAGCTTTTCAGAATGCAACATTATACAAGTCCAAATCACCTAATGCTGTACAGCTGGACTTTGGCTTGAAGAGCTCTGCATTCCCAAATGTGCCTAAAATGCATCCAAAGGTGCCCTTTAGTCATCATATGATGCCTAAAATACTGCTTTTTGGCTTTCTGTATGTGCAGGCAACAAAATAAGTCTTCAGAGGAGTTTTGAGATCCCTCTAAGATAATCTAGAAACTCATAAACATTACCTGGACTTTTTCATGAAGGATATGTTGACAAAAGTCTCAAGGAGTAGGAAATCTTCCTTCCCTTGAGACTCCTAGGAAGTGATCAACTACATTTGTTTTGCATTGGAGGTTTTGAGAAGTGCAAGGGGGAAGAAGAATCAAGTGTTTTGTAGCCCCCAAATTAAAATGTGTAAATTTCAAGGAGAAAGTTGCCTCATCTTATTTAATAGAAATTGTACAGAGGAAGTGTAACAAGGGAGAAATTTAGTTGGTTTTTCTATAATATGGAAACTCGAAAAGAGAGTTTAAATACTGTCATTATTTCAATTTTAGAGTTTGACATTGGTGCAGGTCAAGAAAGAAACACTGGTCCTGAACTCAAGAAAAGTGCCCTCACATGACAAAAAAAGGTAAAGATATAAAATCAAAACACTTTTAAAACAGTTGTGCCCCAAAAATAATCCAATGTGAAAACAAATCTACAATATTATGTTAGAAAAATAGGAGTTGGTTAGTCTGGTATGATGTTGCACCACTGATTTATTCAAAACTGTGGAGAGATACAGATCTCATCTTGCACCTGAGAGCTGTTAGCATTAAGCTGGAGAGTCATGATTGGTTTTGCCTGATCTTCTGTCTCCAGAAGCATGAATTCTACATCAGCGGGAGACATATGCAATAATTCGATGCATAAAAGCTTCTAACTTGACAGTTTTCTCTGGGCTGGGGCAATCACATCTTTTAGGCATATCTGTTAACCGTGATGTGATTGACCACCATGGGCAACCTTCTCAGAGGTACAAGTGACCTAGTCCTCTTTACCTGCTATGATGTTGCAGGTGCCCAGTTTCAGGAGAAGACAGCAGGCTGTAGCTCCCTGTTTCCCATGATATAGATGTTCAGCCACCAGTGACATTGTTAAGGACACTATAGAATTTCAGATGAAGCTTGTCCTTCTATTTTCCTCACAAATTGTCTCAGATGTCCTTCAGTAAGTTATTAAGTTGCTGTGAATCTCACCTTTATTAAAATCCTGTTCTCAGTGTGGCTGAAACACTGGTCTTAAAATTCTGTCTTTGACAGGGATCCACCTGGCTGGAGAGCAGGTTTGTTTTGTTTTTGGTTTTGGTTTGTTTTTTGTTTGGTTTTTTTGTTTGTTTGTTTGCTTGGTTTTGGTTTTGGTTTTTGGTTTGTTTTTTGTTTGTTTGTTTGTTTTGTTTTGTTGTTTTTTACCTTGAAAACTTGGACTAGATGATCCTTGAGGTCCCTCCCAACTTGTTATTCTATGATACTATGATTCTATGATTCTATGACTTCTGGTTTGGTTATCCAGACCCTATCTCTGTGTTGCTGAGCATCACAGTGTCTAAATGTCACAGCAAATCTGGACAGCTGTGTTTATTATTTTAACACTTTTCAGGGATTGATTGGCATGTTTTATTCTAAAAGGTCTTTAGTCTAAATATGGGTCCAAATTTCCATGAAATGTTTTCTGGTTTTGCTCTTTTCTGTATAATAGAACTTATTTAATTATTGATTTTTATATAAGTCCTTCGAATGACTTGGGCTGTTTAATATTTTACTTTACAAATATTTAGTCCACAATGTGCAGGAGACCAATATATTAATACCAACTGTTCCACAAATCTCTTTTGTAATTGCACTGGCACAAAGTGTTTGGGCAGAAAGAAAATAGTAGCTTTAAAGTGTCTTCTATGCAGCATATGGTTCCAAGCAGGAAATAGTTCACTGAGGATCCATTTATGATAGGGTGTGTCTTTCCCAACTTCAGTTCTTGATTTGGAATTTGAAAGAAGTGTCTCCCAGAATTCACAATTGTCTGTGTAAGCACTGCTGTCCTGTATCTCACACGGGAGGTCTCTTCTGCCTGCTTTCTCTACCATCAAAATGCAAACAAATCACACAGCATTAAATTCAAGTGTAAAATTTATACACTGAAATATGTATTTCTGCCATTGATACCAGTTCCTTAACCCAATGCAACCCAAGCCAAACCAACCCTGCCCAACCCAGCCCAACCTAACCTAACCTAACCTAACCTAACCTAACCTAACCTAACCTAACCTAACCTAACCTAACCTAACCTAACCTAATGCAACCTAACTTAATGCAACCTAACTTAATGTAGCCTAACCTAACTTTCTGGCTCTTCTTCAGCCTGAGGCTCTGGGCTTAAATAGTTTGTTGAAAAGATTCAGTGATGCTTAAACTGGAATGAAGACACAGTTCTGACAAAGCCAAAGACTATGCATCAAAAAGGCTGAGTCTGGTGTACACACTAAATTCCACTTGTGGTGCTGAGGGACAAAACCACACTAAGAAATAATTTCTTAAATGGCTGAAACTAGTGTCAGTAGAAGTCATTTGTCAGGAATCCTAGAAATTTAAGACTGTCCGCAGATGTGTTGCTCTGTTGTTCTTCAAGTATTATTCCCTTCCCCACAAGACAGTAAGACAATAAACCCCACATGACTTAACAGTCTATAACAAATTGCTAGAGTCCAAACCACAACCTCCAGAATGCAAAATGAGGGTATATGCATAATTAAGAAAGTTGATAAAATGTTTAGAGGGAAACAACAAATGCAGTTCCTGGTTAGCTCTATGATGAATACAAAACTATGCTTAAATAATATCCTTAGTATTATTTAAACTGATAAAGACTAGGATGTTTTAATTGGGTTATTAATGAAAAGGCTAATGGCCCTTTAACTACAGTCAGACCTCGCCAAGGTAAAATATTTTAGTGTAATCACAAGATTCCTTGGTATGCTTAGGAGTAAATGGAACGGCTAGAAATTTCCAGCCCCACTGAGGAACCATTAACTTGAACACCACTGCTCACTTACAAGAGAAAAAAAATGCATTTCAGTGGCTTCCTGGAAACCTAAGAATTTTTTTCCTAAATTTCTGTCAATTAAGCTGATAGAAACTGTTCTAAAACTATGACAGGTTACTTTATTTCTGAAGCATGTTAAGAATTTTTTTCAGAGAGTTTTGTAATGATTAGAGAGTTCTATATGCGATATAGATGCAGAATTCAAACATTAGTCCGGCATGAACCTGGGAAAATTCATATGGCAGTCATCTAATGGCAAGTAATTAATCTAAAAGGACTTGCATAGGCTATATGCAAGCAGGCAGGGATATATAAGCATATGGGTGCAAAAGTTCTCTTTGGGGAAGATTACTATATCATTTCAGTGGAAAACATGAAGTTTTAAAAGGTGGTGAAAAAAGAAGTCATACTCTTTTAAAATAGGGCTTATTGTTGTGGTGGTGGTGGTGTTTATTATTATTGTTAAGGAAAACAATGCAATTTTCTGAAATGGTCATGTTAGTTATGTGTTACTTAGTTATGTGTTCTGATATTTCTCAGATTACAGTAGAAACAACATTTAGTGTATCTAAATACTCTTATAAACGAATAAATATACATTTGCCAGAAAAAATGGACTTGGAAGTTTCTGATTGTAGACTCCTGTTTTCAGTAACAGCAAATACCAAGACTCTCTTTGTACTTTTTGAACTATTACTGTTTCTACTTAGCTTTACCACCCCTCCTTTGCATTAATTAATTTTTTTTAACTACCCTGTTATTTTATGCAATGCATTAATTGTTTCTTCCATCATCTGTACCAATTCACTAACCTTCCGTTATGCCTTATGCCTTTTCCATTTTGCTCTCACTTCCATATGGCCTTACTCTATTTTCTTCTTTTCTCCTCCAGATGGCAATTTTTAGATAGTAGCTGTAGGATTTTTTCAAGATGAACACTGGTTGACCAGAAGAGTTGTGGAAATCTGTCTTTGACATTATTCAACACATCATCAGATGTGTGTTGAATCAGATATTCCCCTCTGATGAAGAAGGCTTCCTTAGGTTTGTGATGGATTCTGGTTTAGATTTAAAAGGTAACAGGAGTGACAGCTCCTCTCCAGAGCGTGTGTTGGGTGTGGTTCCTTCACGGAAATAGAACACACTAATCACCATTCACAACCATAACACAATAATCACACTTGGCCTGCTAAGTTTATATTGAAAATTAATTCACAGTTACTAGTACATTTTCATTCCTGTAATATCACTGGCTGTTTTGGAAGTGAATAAGCTTCAATATGTTTGCAATCTACACTTTTTAATGGAAGCTAAGAAAAGGCTCTTTTATTTATTTACTTACTTACTTATTTTCAGTATAGTCTGCTTTGGTGTTCTGTAAGACATTTGCTCTTTTGTTCTGTTTAGAAAAGTTGGCTATATAATACTGTTTACAGGATGTATTTAAAACTACACAAATTGAGTTTCCTTTTATAATGTAGCATAAATATGAATTATGCAACTGGTGGCTCTCCTTAAAAATCCTTATTTAGCATTAGAAAGTTAGCTGTAAATTGTAATTTACCATCTGCTCACCATATACCTACCACTTCTGGAAAAGATAAATGGAATTATTTGCCTTACCTAATGCAGAAATAAACTCCTGTTTGAAGCCCCAGTTGCATTTATTTAGAAAGATTTGCTAACTCTTTAGAAAAGACTCATGAATAACTTTTAAGTATCAGTTCAAAAGATACGCATTAAAAACTGTTCTGACACTTTTACTTATGATATGAAATATCTTACTGATTCCATAGCAAAAAAAAAAAAAAAAAGAAATCTTGCAAACACTAAACTAATCCTAATTAGTAAAGGTATTAAATTAGATAAATGAAAAATTAAAAAAAAAAAAGCATACTTTTTACTGAAAAATGTTAACACTAGTGAGTCAGTAGATAGAATCTAGATTAATTAATGAAAAGTACCATTTTTTTTTAAAAAATTTGTCTCAGACAGCAGAGGATGTAACAAAGGACTAAAAGACTTTAACTCACAATGTCCCTACTTTATAGCATAACAGTGAGCTATGGATGGCTCCTCATGCAAGCTCTTCAATTCAGGTACATCAGTAGAAAATTCATTAAAAGCCAGACTGTCGTAACACACTGTCTAGTAAATCTCTGGGGCCTCCACCATACGTATAACTTACTGGTGACTAGGTGCAAACAGAACTGAAATCAAGGAACATTAAAGGAGCAGACCCGAGTCCCATATGAATGAAATTCAAAGTCCACAGCCTTCACTGAACTGCTACACCCTCCTGGAGCCTCTGTCACTCAAGTCTGATGTTCCATAGCCATTCATGAGGGCTTTAAAGCCTTGACTTGAGGGTCTTATCAGCTCCTCACCTTGTTAACCATCAAAAATGTCCACATCACTGAATTTAATGTGATGTGGGTAGATTACCTGGGGAAAACCCCAAATATGCTCTAGAATCCACAGTACACAATTATATGCAAAGGGATTGCGCTCTGGCAAACTCAATCTACCCCATCTGCCCTCAACAAAATTTACATCATCAGTGTTAAACAACCAAAATGACCAGATTTTTTTCCTACAGTGGCCCTAATTTTGCTAGGTGATATTTCATGATGAAGCTGTCTGCATGACCATTTTAAAAAAGACCTAGATCTGAGAAGTCAGGGCAATTCTGAGCCTCAGTGAGCTGATGTGTAGCATGGACTTAGTCTTGGGGTTCTGTGCCTGGGTCTACTGAGTAGGCTGAGCTCCTCAGCACCCATGTACTATTGAAGTGTGTTGAGACTCAGGAAAAGGGATTTGTGTACCTAACTCTCATAATGGACCCACATTTCCAGGACTGGATGTTGCTGGCAGTGCCAATCTTTTAAATCCTAGCTTTTTGTTTTAGGTACTCTTCCAACATGCAGAAGGGCTGAATGAAACTTTCCTAAGGGGAGTGTTCAACATGACATTTATTACCTCCGGGAAAAATGGCTTGATCATTAGACTCTTGGTTAATTGCAGGAGAAGGGAGACCACTTTATGTGGTTGATGTCAATATACTGTAGAGTTAATTTCATTATTTGCTCTGCTTTTGCTAATTTTTAGACATGTTCCTGGCTTCCTACCCTGCCAATTATCTCCTGGTCTTGTCCCATTCCATAATGATGCCTGGGAAGCACAAAGAGGATTGCTGTCTCCACTTTTTTCCTCTCTTGTGTTGAAAACAAAACAAGCCACAGGTCTAGCTTCAAGCAGATTGAAATAGAAGTAAGCTAGCTAGAAGACAACACCTTGCAGTAACGGGACTAGAAAGAAGTTGTACAGTGTGCACTGTGAAATTTGGAAATATTGCCAATCTCATGACTTCTTAGTGTTTCTCATTCCTTTATTCTATTCTAGTAGAATTTATTTTGAGAAAATATTACTTGGAATGACAGAGTGCAAAGGAAGAGGAAGAAAAGAAACAAGTTTAATGATAGCAGAAGGAGAGAATATGTCCCAGTAAAATCTATGAAAGGCTGACAGACATTGACAACTTCATCACTAGAGCTGGCAAGGATTTTTCAAGCAGAAACCAATTTAATCGGGAAATGTCAATTTCTCAAACAAGGAATTTTCTCTATGTATGTTTTTCTTTTACACAAGTTCAATGGACTGTAGTTTGAACAATCTCCTAGTAGGGCTTTTGGCAACCTGAGGACATCTGACTCCAAAGTAAGGACTAGAAGCTGGTTATGTCTTTGAGCAGCCAGTTTGTTGGGTCACTCTTTCTTTTGGGACACCCAGGGAAGCAGCAGTACTTGACACTTCCACTACTTGAAATTTCTCCATAGACCTTTTTTGAGTTTTGCTGAGTAGAGCTTATCTCAGCTATACTGCTTCACATCACTGAAAGACCATGGGAAGACTTGGAAGACTATTAATCTTTGCCTATTTCTGTACAATGGACTGTATTTTGCCTGCAAATTCACTGTATCTTATACACATACAGGTGCATGTGTGTGTGTGCACGTGTGTACATGCTACAGCTTGATCATCATACACATAGCTTTTCTCTTTGAAGACCAGACTAGAT
The DNA here is from genome assembly GCA_025331215.1 of Actenoides lindsayi. Lineage (NCBI taxonomy): Eukaryota > Metazoa > Chordata > Aves > Coraciiformes > Alcedinidae > Actenoides > Actenoides lindsayi. The sequence continues at coordinate 26,758 of WTSP01001063.1, read as the reverse complement.
TAAATTAATTTTCTGTGCCATTTGAATATTCCACTGAATATTGTGCTTTGCTATTTAAAATAAATTCCCTTTCTTGGGAGACTTGCATACTTGAACCCGAGGAGACTTTAGCACTGTCTGTATTTGCTAGGAAGTGTTTTGTTCTCCGGGAATCCACAGCACTGAATACTTCAGCGGAGGCATTAACCTTCGTTTTGACTGGGATAAAATACTTCTTCTACCACTAGGGGACAATGTTGCTCTTCATTTAATGGATGAATGCTGATGGCTGTGGTGAAACATTCTCCGTTATTTTTAGCAAACTTAAGTGTTAAAAATGGTTTCTTTTATACAAAAGAACACTTTTACTCAGCATCCACAGTACTTTCACAATGCATGCTCTCATCTCAAACAATCAAAATATTTATGTTTTAAAGAAGATCTAAACTAAGAGTTTGTTAGTGTGAAACTCACTTTATTAGTGCACTGTTAAATGTGAAATTATATTAATTATCCACTCCTATTTTGGCACGAGGAAACCAGTTTGCTTTATTTTTCTGGTTTGTTTTGATTTTTTTAAAATTATTGGTTTAATTTTTTCTTTCTTTTCCTTTGGGAAAGAAAGATGTTTAGTTGAAAACTCATTACTGAAGAAGAATTAAGATAATTAATAACGCAGTCAGATGTGTACATACACTGCATGAACCATTTCTTTCTGAGCCCTGCTCTGAGGCACTAATTTATTGTTGAAGCTCCCAATGTGCATAGAGTTATAGTAATGCGAAGTTTCTGGTAAGTAAGAGGCAGGATAATTTGAAAAGAATATGCAATGACTCTAAGGAAAAAAAACAACAACAACCAAAAACCCTAAACTGAGAAACACAGCAGGAATATAGAATTTTTTTTTGGTTTAATATTAGTAATTTTCCAAATATGTATAATTATCAAGGCAAACAGCTTTATTACAATAGAGAACATTATTATAAATTCTCAACAGATAATATACATCTAACTATGCATGAATTAAAAAGCAAAAAAAAACCCAAATGAAAATAAATCTAATGTATTAACCCTCTTTTTAACTTCACTATCTTTAATTATCCCCTTACTACTATGTTTTATACAAAACACATCTACAGTTTTCAGCTAACTCAACAGTGTTGAAGGAGAATACTTAGTGCAACTGAGTCACGTAACACCAATTTCACTCACAGCAAATATTCCGTGTCATGATTACTAGCTGTTCCATTATGCCTTATGTCAATAATACAAGTAGAGAATTTGTGTCACCATCACCCTTAAAAATCATAATTGTCAAATATTCATATATTTTCCTTGATTACATTGTTGAATACTAACATCACTTAGATCTGCAGCTAGTTATTGGGCTTGGTGTGGTTCTTGTTTGTGCGGTTCTTGTTTGAAACGCAACTCATCAGCAGAATTGCCTGGCGGTTTCTCTGGATTTTCCCTCATGAATGATGCCCTTTTGAGCAGACTATCCATTTAGCTGTAGTGGAGGGGACCTGCAGATGTCTCAGGAGATGCTCAGAATAGAAGAAGATCCTCTGATGCAGATATCCAGCCTCCTAAGCAGCCTGGATCTGAAAGCTATCAGAAATCAAAAGTCCTTCAGACAAAATTATGCTCTTCAGAAAATATTAATTTAAACAAGTTAAATGTAACAGATTTCCTTAGGTTTTGATGACAAGTTGTTCTTAAACCACAGTAAGATGTGGATCAAAATCAGGCAATGAAATCCATGGTAACCCTCAACCCAACTGTTACTTTGGAGATAGAAGTGTTTGAAATAAAAGACACCACAGTGATTAAAGACAGGCCATTATAAAATGTTTGTTAGTACCTCATCTCTGTGTGTTTATAATTTCTTATTAAAGTCTTTGAGAGCACTTGCTTTTAGTTGTATTTAGTTATTTTACTGTGTGGAGGAAAAAACATTATCCTACTTATAAATGGGGTCAAGTGTTTATGAAACACACTTAGAAATTGTGCAGCCAAACTGGAAAACAATGCAGGACACAAAAAAACCCCCTCAACCTTCTTTCACATCTACTAATCAAAAAGAAAGCAAAACTGACATAGAATCCAGTCCTCTACCTGGAGAGCTTTGCTTGATGCCACTATCACCAATTGAATTCTGCTGCTTTATGCCACCTTTCCACAGCACTTTCTGAATCTGACTATAAGATTATTAGTAGTATAACAAAATGGTGTGCTACACCCAGACAATAACTCAGAATAATTTGTAACTGATGAGACTGGTGACAGTGTGACTGAGGCGGCTCCTTCAAAAGCCTCACAGTTTCCCAGTAACTGCTTTTGCTTTCTCCCTATAAAATGCTGCTTCCAAGGTCACCAACACATGGAGCTGGACTTTACTTATAAGAATAATGACTGCATTCTCTAGTTACAGAAAACATTTAATTTTGCTCTTGAGGCCCACCTAAAACGCCAGATGTTTAACAAACAAACCAGAGTAGTTCAGCGCCTATTACTCTAAGTGCCATTTGGCATTGCTAATTATAAGAGTGAATCTCAGATTTTAATTCTCCCCTGTTTAAAATAAAATTATCCTTGATGATAAAAAGGTTAATTTAGAAGGAGGGAAAGCTCTTCTGTTTAAATTCAACTTCCAGATGTATAACTGTAAACATGAAGACAGGGAAGTGAGCAAACAATTTGAGAAAGAATCTTTTCAACATTTGACCGACACAAACCAGTCTTTTAAAGAAAGGAGCAGACTGCAGTCTTGCACCAGAAGTAGCCTACAGGGAAGCAATTGGTGATTTGGAGCTCAGCTGTCTAAGATGTTTAACACTGTAATTTCAATCATACTATCTGGAAAGCTGTCATAGAGCACAGATATCAAATGTGAGCAGGAGCTGTGGCAGGTAGAATTTGTGGTTCTAGAAAGTCAGTGAGAAACGAGGCAACCTTTTGTGTAGCTTTCAAAACAGAAATAGCTAATACATCCTTGTGGCTGGCGATAAGGAAGAACGTCAGTATGTGGGGCACACTTCATTCTCATCTATTCAAGTCACACAAGATGCATTCAGATTAGTCTGAAATGCAAGACAATGAGAATTAGTAAGGAACAAGATAAAAGGGCACAGTCAATTATATACAGGATATTAGAGTATGAACAATTCTTCCTTGTTTGTGATACCTGCATATAAATACAAAATTATGATGTGCCTCTTCAGACTCCAATATCAGTTGAAGTTACATCTATTTCTGTCTTTTGATTTTTTTCACATCTGTTTTACCAGTTATTAAAATAACAGAGGGTGTCATTTCCAAAATAAATCATAATTTGACCTCTAGCAAGCTCTGCATATGAGCTACAGATGACAGTTCAGCACCGGCTGATTCTGACTGCAGTGAAAAGGATATGGAAGAACAAGCACTAGTTGGCCATTTAACTCAAAAATTATCCTCTCAGTCAAAACTCTTTCTAAGTCTTTTCCTAAAAAAAGGCTGCATATTGTGGCCTGCTAGTAAAAGAAATATATGCAGAGGCAAGTAAGCTGGTAATTTCCACATAAATTAATCAGACTTTAACAAATTTGCATAAGCAGAGGTTTAGTCCTGAAGTTTAGAAACTGTTTCTAAACAAAGAAAAAATCCTTTACATGAAAATGTGAATTCAAAAATATGTTTAATAAAGGTTTGCATTCTGAAAGCAGAAACTTTCATTTTGCCCAGGGTCTAAATGATGAACTGGAAACCTAGCTCCGCTGTTACCTAATAAACTTAGAGGTGCTCATATTTACTAGCTAGGTCTTTCATCTGTTTTAAAAGGCAAAAGGCCCATCAAACAGCTTCTAGAAGCACCTGAAACCACTCTAATACTAAGAAACTCAGAACTTGACTCTTAGTCTTGTCAAAGTAGGGGTAAAAGTCATCTCCTCTAGCTTTAGATGCCTTCAACAGACAGACATCTGTGTCTGTGCAAAACAGTGGTAGGAATGCTTTACAATAGGACGGATTTTATAATCTGTTCAAAAGTAGTGGAAGAAAAAGGCATTTCTGCTACAGGATTCAACTGATCTGTTTTCAATGTCTATATCAGAAGATGAATCACACCTAGATGTGCCCAAGTGGCTGTCTGCACTGTAGACATATAAAATAGATCAGATTAATCTTGTCAAATTAGTTTTTGCTGAAGTCCCCTAAGGATCTTGATCTGATAAATGACCTCTTAGTGTTTCTAATACACATCTGAAGAATCAAGGACCCTAAAAACTTTTTTAGGTGGCTGTTTTTTACACAGTAGTCTAATTATTGGATTGTTTATGCAGGGAACTGGAGACCAGCCCAAAATCCACCTCAGCTCTGTGTGGTTCAGCCACCTGTGGGCTCTTACAAGAAAGTCTACATCTTCATGGCATAAAGTAATGCTGACTGATGGAAAGACTCTCAATTCCCATTTTTAAGGAAAGTTTCAATGCAAGAAAGAATTTGAACTTCATTTGGGCAAAATGAGCAGAAGTCTGTAACTTGTGGTTGGAGTAGTTTTCATGTCGTGGTACCTTTCATGTTTTCTGTAACTTGTGGCTGGGCCGCTTCACATTTATTCTGTTTTTTGCTGCCAAGAATGTTTCTGTATTTCATACTAAAAGAATCATTGTGTGAAATATGTAAAATTGCCATGGGAGCAGTTATCAGAGCCCAGGCTCTGGGTATGGGGCAATATTTGCTCTGTTTCCAGTTTTAGGAAACTTGTATTCCTTTCAACAGAAGGAGTGTAATGATGGAGCCCAGCTCTAAGTCCAGGCAGTGACGACTGCACAAAGCTGCCTGGGGACAGGAATTGCATTCTCCTCAGACATGTGTATCGTGTGCCTACATCTTTTAATGGGTTTGTATTGACCTGGTGTTCATCCTATCTGATTCTTCTTTATGTTTTCAAATAGATATAACATATGTGTAACACAAGAACATTTATCTTACACTTAAACTGCATCACAAAGTGTAATTTACCTTCAGTGACTAGAGAACATCACACACATTATGACATGAATGTCACTAAAGAAATGACACATTATTTCTCAGTAACAACACCACAACAGATTTACCTTTCCACCTCAGCTTATGTATTGGTATTCCATTTTCTCTGCACAGTTTCAACCGGCATATCTATATCAGGACTCAAGTGTACATTCAAACCAAAACCTCTCTTATGTCCACAAGACTTAGGTTATCCTTGAGACTACCAGCAAGCAAGATCCTCTTGAGAGCTAACCTCAATGTGTCCAGGCTCTGATCCAATGGGTCAACTAGTCTGTCTGTCCAATGTCTCACCTGCTCTTCTGTTCTCATCACAAGAGAGACATCTGTCAGAGGTGGGATCCAACTTACAAGCTTCCGAAAGCTACATGCTGTAAGAACAGGTGAGATTTCTTAAGTCTATCTCAAGATGCTACAACAATTATACTGTATACACAGTGGCCAGAAAGCACCTTGGTTTCAGTCTGTTCCTCTGCTTGGCCACGTGAAGAATAGTCCATAGTAGAAAAAGGGAAAGACATAAGGCTTCCCCTTATTCCAGTGCATACCACAGACCCTGAATAAGAGTGGAATTGAGCCCACACTCCCACTTGAAACACCACACCTCAAAGCTATGGAGGTCTGTCTCCTCACTTCCTTCTCAAGCACTCATTCTCCTTCACACAGGGCTAACAAAATGAGACAGTCATTGCGTTACAATCAGATACATCACGCCTCATGCTATTTACCCTTCCTGCAGTCCCTGTCACTTAAGACCTTCCCTTTCTTCTCATTTAGGCCATCTGATTATGTGTGTATATATACCTGCAGTATTTTTCTCTTCTGAAAAGGGCCCAGTCTTTTTTTCTACAAAAATCTAGTGTTTCCAGGTGTCATAGAAGACCTTCAAGGAAAAGGTTTGAAGTTGTACTAGTTCCAGAATGCCTGATGTAAAAAAACCAACCAACCAACAACAACAACAAAAACCAACCAAAAAGCAGTTCCAATAACAGGGGCAATAGAGAAATGAGTTACAGTTGGTCCTGACTTTGCCCCAGCAGAGCATCACTTGACAGCTTTTTACATAAAGGTGAAAATAAAACCAAGAAATTGTTTCTTGCCTGACCTTTCTCTCATGTTATCATCTAAAACCCCTCCTTTCTTCTGCTATAAGAAATTAAGAAGTGCTGAAATATTAAAATAAAATCAGCCATTTGTGTGAATAATTGTGAAGATTGTAATCTTCAATTATTCAGAGCTATTCTTTCAATTTAATATTTAAATCCAAACCATTTGGACAAGAAGGATAGCACAGGCACAGTATTTTCGATTTTGTTGTTTCTCTTTCACTTCCTAAAGCAATTGAATATACACAAGTCTTAGAATAGCAATGGAAGTGATTAGATGATTAAAAATGTTAAGGTCTGGTTTATGCTAAGACTTTTGCTAGAAAGAAGTGGTTTTCATGAAAACATGAAAAATACATGAATAATACATGAACTCCTTCCTGTCTTTCCTGCCTTTCCTGCCTTCCTTGTCTTTTCTTACTTCTTCAGTACATTATCTTTATTCTATTTTCTCCTTAAATAAAGGTGCAAGTAAGACAGAGAAATCCAAAACATTTGCTTACTAGAAAAAAGCATTATTTTAGGGGAAAATGATCCCAAAGCATTTAAGATAATACAACCATTTATATTTCAGTGAGCTCATGTCATATCTGTCCTATCATATAGTAACTCCTAATTCAATTAATTGACAACAGCTTTCCAGTGCTACCTCACAACTTGTATTTCAGTTTCAAACACTGAGAAAACATGCATTATTTAAATGTATAATATATTTACTCTCTATACTGCAGTGTAAAGTTCTTATGACTTATTGCTGAGTGTGTTCCTTTAAGGATATGTTTGGTATTGTTACAGTAACCTCATTTTTTATTGAATACCGGAGTGAATAACTATGTAAAACCTGCATGATTTGTTGGCATTAAAGCTAAGGCTGCCTCCAGGCACTGTTAACTTATGCATCATCCTTTACTTAATTTCTCTGTTTTGTTTTAATTTGTAAACTGTCTCTGAGCTGGAATGCACATTTTTCATGTAGGTTTGCTTCACGGGTATTAAGAACCTATCTTACTCTCCTGAGTATATGGCTTACTTTATAATAGGTGCAGAGGAACAGAGTTTATTAAATTGCAGTAATATACTTCATATGTTTCATAAGCGCACAAGAATTCCATTTAAATTAGGTTTTAAATTTTGTGTATCTCATGCCTAAAATGACATTTGTGCTGATTTACCAGATATAAAATGATCAGTCTACTGGTCAACTTTCATAACTGTGTCCTTTTATTTCCTTTCAAGACCTGGCTATCTTAAGTGCCTTGTGCAGAATCAGACCATCATTTAAGTTTATGAACTCTCCTTAAAGCTCAACAACTTGATTCCATTGGTAGTTTTTCAGATCAGCCAACATATCAGATGTCTTGTCTTTTTTTTTTTCATCCAGATTATAGATGTTGTCCAAGATTTTTCTTTTGCCCTCTAGTTCTAATTTGTGAATGAAGGACAAGCCAGAGGGTGAGTCATAGCATGAGGTTCCTGAAAGCTAGTCTGGATCTGTCATGAATGAAGATTTAGACAGCATTAGGGGGTAGTCATATCCACCTTCTCTACAAGGACTTTAATTTTCTTGCTAAGGGAGACAGTTGATTTGGAACAAGCCTGAGTGCAACTGGTCCACAAAAGCAATGTGGATCACTGGGAGGTTTGGACTTCACTAGAAATTTCACACTGAGCTCACATGATTATTATAACATCCTTAAATGAGATCTAGGGCTACTAGAAACTGCATCACTGGCAAAAACTTACTACTGCAAGCTTAGTCTTAGCAAGCTGAATTATCTTTCCCTCTCTTTTACACACACTAAATGATGAGTCATGGCGACATAGCTGTCAATGCCTCCTACTGGTTAGTTACTAGGAGAATTAAATCCTTAGAAATGTTCTGGTCTCCACAAAAGGACAGATCTCACTTAAAAACAAAACATGCACACAAAAAAACCAACAAACCCCAACAATAACAAGTAGCCTTTGAGCATGTCATTAATGTTGAGTTTGATTTTTGTTCAGTGAGAATGTTTACATGCAGTCATTTGGTACCTGGTAAGAGAGAAATATACATATTTCTGGTAGAAATTAGTGATGTTCTTTCAGATGACTGAGCATCTGAATGCCAGACTTACAAATTATCTGCTTCTGTCACAAACATGCTAAGACTCTTGACTTGAAATCATCACATTTGTTTATAACTAGAGACAGAAGAACAGTGAGGTGGGAGTGAAAGAATCTTATCTTAGTCTTATCAAGTCTTATCAAGTTTTCATTATTAGATGTCTAATAACATCTTATTGGACATAAAAAAGATATTGAAATCTCTTCATAGAAGAAGTTCCTTCTGATTTGCAGATATAAATTGATCAGTTTGCTGGTCACCGCATTTTAATCCTGTGATTTTATTTCCTTTAGAGATTTTATTGTGTTAAAGATCTTGAGCAGAACTATCTAATTCCATGAACACTACTGAAAATTAAGATGGCTGTCTACTGTTTTGAGGTGTTTTGTCAAACAGTAGTTTGTAACAAAAGTAATGTGAGCCTATAATTTTGAACAGCATGTCAGACCATTAAAGTTGAGGCTTACACAAACACATCAATTAGACAGGTCTTTTTCTTCATTGATTGTGTAGTAGGCTGTTCTAGTTTACAAAAGATAATTTCAAAACTGAGGGATATTATAAATGAAGTTGACTGAGGGAGATTTATAAAAAAGCAGAAAAATATTAGAAAATTAGACATTTTTTATTAAATACAAAACTTTAAAAGTTTGTAGTCAAGAAGGGGGTGATTTCCCCACATGAACTAAACTAACAAGCAATTAGTAAAAAATAGGAAAAAAGCCACAAATTGTGTTTAACAGGAAGGAAGGAGTAATCAATATAAATCTGACTGCCTGAAGAAAAAATTTTGAGAAGAAAAGCTGAAATTACTGTGAAAAATATGTTGGGCATGAGGAAAATAAAAGGAGATGCCTTTAAACAAAATCAAGTACCACATGCAAACTACTACATGGAGATAAAAATATTAATTATAATTTTGCATGTTCAGGAAAAAAAAACCTAAATACCCATACCATGAACATAAGCATTTTGTTCTCCACTAATAACTTCAAAAGATACTAAACAACAGCATCTAGAATCCAAGGGGTTTTTAATTAGTAGGCCTAGATGTCTTGCACCCAAGAGTCTTAGAAGAGCTGGCTGAGATCTCTTGCTTCACAATATTCCTATTTTCAACATAAAATTCTGTGTATCAGAAAACTCCAGTAATTTTTTGGTAATATTCATGAGGTAAGAGTAATGATTCATGTAACTGTAGTGTACTTAATGACATAAATCTAAGGTATAATAACATATCTGATACAAGTTTAAGTTAATAAGAATTGCTTCCATAAGAGTGGTAGTTTCTGAAGAAAACATATCAGAAAATAATTCATATTGTGATAACAATGAAAGTTTGCTTGCTAAAAGTAACTCCATAACCATAATAGATTTTGTATGTACTGTCTAAGATTCTGATTAATTACTGCTATATAACATCAATAAAGCATGTGTTAACATTGATTTAAAAATGGAGGACTGACATATCTCTGGAAACTGTTCTTAATGAGGAATTGTTGTAGGAAATAATATTTCCAGTGAGATACCACAGCAAATGGCAGTGTGTCTGGCTTTTCATAATTTTTTCTTGATATGACAATAAATACATAAATCACTACTAAGGGAAGACAGGGATCCTTGCATGGATCTCCTGGGCTTTAAAGCAGGCCTCTGCACTCACAGCTCTGAACAACCACATTCTCTATTTCTACTTATGTGGCACTTCTCATCTGATATTTCATTCGGATTTTTCATCACCATTAAAGGTGTTTTTTTGTCAACCATCCTGACTATTTGAAAGCCTAACCATTATTTGTTCCATATGCTAACTGAATCGAGCCTTCAAACGTTCTTAAATTTTATTAAGTCTTCCCAGAGCTGTACACCCATATTACACTATATGGTCCATAAACACATACAGCAATTTTTTGTCTTTAAGTACCTTTATCTAAGCCCAAGGACTTCCATCTATACAACCTTATATTTCATTACAACTCTGATTTGGGATCTTAATAGCTTGTAAATAACATGCTTTTAGCTTTTGACACTCTACCATTAGGATCTAAATTTAGTATCCACTAGTTTAATATCACTTGTTTTTTAACTACAGTTCAATCTCTAAATACATATTAGCATGCCTTTTCCACCTAAACAGATAGGCCTATATTTTTCATAATCGTTTTAAACAAAAAAAAATAATTAATTGCTTACTTCCTGTGATAGTTCTTTCTAAATCCACATTCCACTTCTTGAACCGCAAAGATAGATCAAGGATTAACATTGCAGCATTATAATCTTTAAATAAGGATCATCTTATTACTGCAAAATATGAACTTCAGGTTATGTTTTCCTGTTGATGTATCAAGCATGTAATTTCCATTTAGAAGGGTTATATGAGCACATCCACAGGAGAATTGATCTGTTTTTGTTATTCAAGTCTGTCTTCAGTCTTTCTTCTCTGTTCATTCCTCCAGTGTTTCCATTTGTTTTGATCCACAAATTTAACTCTTTCTGGGTGTAGCTCATATAGATCATTCCTGCTGCAGCAGGCATGCTTAACAGTTAATTGACTGTAACCTCATTTGGTATTTTGTGAGTGAATTAATCAGGCACTCATTAAAGCTTCAAGGAGTGGCTGGTGTATTTCTGTAACTCGGACAATTAGTGCAATGGAGTGGGTCCTTTTATGCTCTGCAGTAACAGTTCAATAATTGGTTTATCTTCCATTTGGAAAGTTCTCCTTTTCCTTTAGATGCTACTCATTTCCATGTCCTTGAGCCAGGAAACATTTGCTAGAAACTCAGTCTAAGCATAACTGTAATCACTTTTGTCATGGTTTAGTGTCAGGGCAGCTTTCTAGACCTGTAACAAATGCTCTTTGTTAACCCCCCTACCTCCCAAAGGGGAAGAGAAAGGGAGTAAAAGAGAGAGTCTTAACAATTAGAAAAGGAAACTAGAACAGCTTTAATGAAAATGAATATAATAATAATAAAAATGGAATATATACAAATATATACAAAACCTGGATCAAACCCAACCAGCCCTTACGGCAATTACATCACCATCACCATATATGCTGTTGGAGCAGGCACCGGGAAAGTCCCAGACTGAGCTCAGAGGCCGACAGGAACCGTGTTCAGGAGCTGGATTCTGGTACCAGATTCAGGAACACACAGATCAGGATCAAAGACAGAATTCAAAGAGTCCTCCCTGGATGCTAGCCATTGAAGAAACAAGGAAAAGATGAGAGCTTCATTCTCTTGATCCCTCAGCTTTATACTGAATATGATGCATATGGGATGGAATCCCTCGTTGCTCAATTTAGGACCATCTGTCCTGCCCACTCCTCCCTGCAGGTGTAGCCTTTTACTTTCTGCACTCCCAACTTGGTACACAAGATCCAGCAGTGGCCTTGGTCTGCACACAAGTCCTTGGTACTAACTCTAACCATGGGGTGTTATCATTGCTAGAAGCAGACGCTTCTAGTTTTATTTTACAGTGTACAGATGTATTATCAAAATATTTTAATTTGAAATTTTAATTAGTACAGTCTAGACCCATGTATGATGGACAAGGAATTCAGCTCTGAACAGGAAAATGTTGTCCTAATTCTATTGAAGGTTGCAAATATCACGTAGGAGGTAGAACATTGCAAGTTTCAAAGATGTCCTGGTTTGAGTGGGAACAGAACTAATTCTGTTCAGTGATTTTACTTTCCAGGTCAGTTTTTCTAACTAACTGCACTTTCTGAAGTTAGGAGCATGTTTTCACATGTACACTGTAAAATAAAATAGCATTCAATCAGGGGTGGATTTATGGGGGAGGGAGCAGAGGATCCTTCTTTCATCACTTCCACGATTTAGTGTGAAATGTACTCCAGTTCAGATGAGGGAGAAATACCACACAATCATCCCCTCCCCTGCCTTCCTCAGCACCTCAGAGTAGCAATATGGATGCAAAAGCAATCTTTATTTAAGGCACAGTAATAGTTTGCTTAAAATCGGAAAGTCCCTAATCGATTCTGAGTTTCTGATTTACTAAAACATTAAAACTTATGAAAGAGTAGCACGTAAGGCATATTGCCAATACATTTGCAGTACTTCCAGCTAACAAGCACCAGGCAAGATGTATATTCATTGCATTGCTCTTGTTTATTTCTATGTTTTCTTATTTCAGCAATCTAAATCTTGTAGGAATAATCTTTAGGGAAATTTGTGGCAACATAATCAATACTATAATTAATAGAAGAAGACTTCACAGACAAGTAAGAAATTCTAACCGGTGATAAGAACTTTAAAACCAATGTAGGTAGCTTATTTTGTTATAATTTAGGAATGACAAAGGGCTTGACAATAAGTCTGTGCAGTTAACCACTACTCCAATTAAAGTTTCCAAAAAGGAGGTACATTCTGACTGCTGGACTGGCTCAGGAATAAAGAAATGCATTACATGGCCTATAAGGGCAAGTTGAATTCCATGCCTCTGTAAAAAGCCCTGTTAAACTAATTTCAAGGCAAGACTGTAAATCCAAAGCATCAGGTAGAAAGTATACTTTGTAAAGGGCTGCTGTAAAAGCATGAAACTTAAATTTATTTATTCAGTCAGAAAAGCCATATAAAACCCTAACAAACCCTAACAAGACTGATACTACATACACATTGCATTCCATTACTGCTTTTATTGGTCACTAGTTAGGGCCTCATCTTCTTTCTGTGAAGTTAGCAACTACATTTCATTCCTGAGAGCAGTACTGAATTACCAGGAATGGCAGCTTGTGTCCTCAGTACTTTTTTTGTGATAGAGAAAATATGAACTTTGCTGTACCAACAGCAGAAGGCAGTTAGTCCAACAGCTAGCCAGCCACCTTACTTGCAGGCCAGATTTTAAACCTCTTCAAAAAATCTAAAAAATAATGAGAAAGACAGGTTTATATGTCATTTTCCAGTAGATGACATATACCTTGGGTTTTTTTGTCTTTTAGATTGCTCAAACTCAAATCAAAAGTACACAGAAATTGTGTGTGTATACACAAACACAGATTTGAACCTGGCTCTTCCATGTGGGTGGGGAGTGAATAAAGTGTACTTCTGAGTTGAGTTTTCCTGTTTCTTCTATTAGAAAGAAGCTCAGTAACACTTCCTTTTCATCTGCATATGGAACAGGAAACAATGAAATGGGAAAAGCTTTGTGATAGAGGTAAGCATTTCTCAAGGAGTTCTTCATCTCTCGAGATGCCTTTGTTTTGTGCTCTATACAGGCATACCAAGCTGAATTTTAGTGTCCCCTACATCAGCAAAATCTTGGAGGGCAAAATAGATGAACTAATAGACTTTTTTTGCTCATAAATGACAGCAAAATATTTTAAACTTCCTCTTTCTTCTGTGGTAAACTGTATCATGTCTTAGAATAACACAACACAGTGTGAAGGATTACTCTTTGGATATCATTCAGCTTCTATGGAACCGGTGTACTGTCTCATTCCCTTCCAGCTCCAGTCTCCCTGCCCAGACACACATCACATTTTGTCTGTTCTCTGCCAGAGACTTTGGCATTGGGAATCCTTTTCTTCTCTCTTATCTCAGCTACCTCTCTGCTTCTCCCACTCACTTCCATCCTCCCTATTTCTCTTAAATTACAGTCACCCATCAGTTTTAATTCAAGCCAGCCTTGATTTATGTTCTTCTATTCTTTTAGTCTTTTAATACGTCATTGTGTGGTTTGGTTCCTGCTGTGATACCCCTTGTCTTTCATTGGCTACTTCCTCCTGGCTGTCACAACCCCTTCACATGCTGCCTGCCTTGGCTGCTCTGTCTCTCTCCATATTATATTTCCCCTCAGACTCCCCCAAGCTGCTCTCTACCGTTTTCACACCACAGAAACAGGCCTTACCGAGGTCAGCTGTGATCTCTTCTCTGTCTAGACCTCCTTTCTACTCCCATTCACCTCAGCCTATTGGCTATATTCAGTAAAACCTATCATCTTCTCTGCCTTAATCTTGTATGGCACTTTGACTTCCTAACTCCTCTTTAAATGCCCTTCAACTGTATTTTACAATCACCTTCTCCTCTCCTCCCTTGCACTTAGCACTGAAGCCCCATGGGACTCCACTTATATTCATTTTATTTCTCTTTCCCTTCTATATATTATTCCTGATCTTGGATAATGTCATTCGAAAAGATCACTCTCTATCCTCATCTTATACTATTTCATGTTAATATATGCATGCATATACATGTTTATGTAACAGCTACAACAACATTGTTCCAATTCCACATTGAAAAGTGAGATCTCCTTCATTTTCCCTTCACTCATTCTTCACTCTCCTTTACACTTTCCTTTCTCAGATGTGGCTTCAAATATTCAGAATTGATTGCTAGACCTTGTTACCCTCCTTTAGTTTTTCAGCAGGACGTATGGGTGCGATGTCTCTCTTCCCTTGTGATATCCCCTACCCAAAACTTCTGGGTATCCCAGTTTAATAACCTCTTACTTAAATTGCCATGATGTTCTTTCACCTTGCACTTTCATCTAGGATGCTGCTGTAAAATTTGTGGTTGCCCATTTCCATTTTGTCCAGTCCCTACACATTCTACTACTTTTAATTTCATACTCTTTTTAGGCCTGTTGAGTAGCATGCCACTGCTCTTGTTGATTCCAGTTAATCATCTCTTAAGCTATATATAAAATAAGAATATTGATTGTAAATTTTGGCCTCCATATGCCCTCTTTTTGTTAACTGTGACCTCTCTGAAACGGTTAGAATGACTCCATATCTGCATCTGTATCCCTCTAATGTGCTTCTGATATACATGAGGGCTCTCAGGAAGGACTCTGGGAGACATCAGGACTGATGTAAGCCTTTGAAAGTTATTTCTCTTAGTCAGCAGTGTGCTCTGTACAATAGTGGCCAAATTAATACATACCTAGTATTTATACACATCTCATTTCCCTAGGATAGCACATTTTTCTTCTGCCATGTATGGAATGAAGCATATTGCCACACCTTGGAAAATAAAAATAAGACAAAAAAATGCAAATAGAATATGATCACATTCCCTAGTTTTCCTCAAATTGTCCAGTGACAATGGAAATGTCTATTGTGGTTTTGTTCTTTTCATGAGAATACCATGCAGCTTGATTATTTCCTCAGTTAACAGAGGAAACTGTAGGATGTATTTCACTTTGTGCTGGATAAAAGAGGAGCAGTCAGAGGCACTGCTTCTTAGCAAGGGGCATATTGCAGTGAAGAGTGAGGTAGTGCTTCAGCTGTACTGAAGAGAAGAACATTAAGGGAAAGAAAACACTGCAACATCGGTGACAGTGAGTAAAGCTGAGTCTGCGAATCAGTACAATTCCTTTTCCTAGCTATATGCAAAGGTACGCAACTCCATCCTATTATTTTTTTCAGATTCCTCAGGTTTATTATCAAGCGCAGCATGGCGGTAGCCATGGGAACACTATTAAAGTTGTATCTAGTTTGCCAGGCAAGGATAGGATTTTGCAATCCCACAGGATGCTGTTCAAAGTATTTTATAGATTTTTTGTCCACATTTCAGTGTTGCCAACATATGTACTGTAGCATAATTGACAGAGGTTATTCTGTGATACGTTAAAGCTTTTCACTATATGCTTTGCATAATCATGTTAATATAAGTTTTAAAGAAAATCTAAAATACAACCAGAATACAACATACTCCAGCTTTATTCCCCTGACAATTTGTTCCATTTCATTTTTTTTTAATTTACATTCCCTTTCCCCAGTTATCTCTTACAAGTGTAAAATGCCTCATATCTGTAAAATGTGTATAAAGCCGAGGGTGAGACCAAGATAACACTTTTTTTAGTTTTCACAACTGAAATCTGCAGTCCAGAACAAAATATGATTCACTTTTCCATCCAAGATTAGTGTGTCATTGCATGAAGTGGCAAGCTCAGCTTGCCCAGGTAATCCTCGCACATTTAGATTACATCATGCCAAAGATACTCTGAAGAGGGAAGGCGTGTGTGGGAAAGCAGGGAGAGGAGGAAATACATGCAGATGAACCAGGTTCCACCCTTGCTCAATCCCAGCTCAGAGCAGTTGTGCAGCAGATGTTATCCAAAATGCGAACATTGTGAGAGGTGAGAAGCCAGGATCTCCTCTCATTCCCTGCATTGTGATTGCATACATATTGCCTACAGATAGGATTCCCTCCCCAGTTTTGGCCCCAGTGTAAGCATGTAATAGCTTTCAGGGTAATTTAGTTTTGGCTCTTTCATAGGTGTCCTTATGTCATGACATCAGGGACGACTAAAGCTTTTGCTTTAAAAGAATGAGCAAGTCCATCTTCATTCTTACCATCAGCTATTGAAATGAGAGCAGAAATGAAGTGGTCCCTATCTTGTTTTGCAGGCATATTGTTGATGAAAAAAATAATCTCTCAGTACTTAGTTTTATTTCTGGTTTCCTGATTTGTGCAAAATTAATGACTTTCATTTTAGCCTGTGGTAAATTAGGCCACTATTTCCAGAATACATAATATCAATTAGAAATTGGTTTGTACATTGTAGGGTTATTGTATCAGATGTTGCTGCCTGACAATGTTAAAAAAAGCCAGGTGTTTAACTGTTAGCAATGCTGCAACTTTGGATATGTTCTTTGATGTTTTTTTCTAGCTTTGAGAGACAAACCCATAAAAACATTTGAAAGAAAATGCCCATGTGCCAATCGGTAGCAATATCAAAAAGGAGTAATACTGAATTTCGGAAAACTTTGTGACCTCTTTTGTCCTGAGGGAAGTAACTTTTCCCTTAAAGTAGCAAAAACCTCCCTGAAACTCATTCTGACTCCATCTGCTTTTCTATGACAGTCCCAGAGCTTAGAAAACACACAGATACTGTTTTAAAGCTCAGGAAAGAATATGCCAGACCAAGTTTTCATTATTGGATCTTACAGTGGTCCAGTACAGCACACCATCCAGAGTTGCCAAGAATGGCTCTGGGCTTGGGCGTTTTGTAGCATTAGAGGGAATAGAAAGAATGAGAAACCAATGTAAAGTGTAATGTCCATAGGATGTAGTGAAATAAGAGAGAAAAATTTGAAGTACTGAGGAGGAAATAATTTTGATGAAAATAAGTAGAGGGAAAGTTATGACTATATTGGAATACAAGTGGTTTCAGGCTGAGTAACATTCATAGCAGAGTAACATTCATAGCAGAACAGGCTGGAAACACTCATTTGCTACTGAAGGGCACATACATACAGGTGCAACTCCGAATGCTGTATAGTAAAAGCAGAGATGGCTACAAAAAAAATCAATACTACTATAAGCTAAATAGCAGTAGTCTATCAAGGAAGCTCAGTTATTATGATCCAAGTGACTTTGGAAGGAGCCTGACTAGGTGTGAAAAATCACAGAATTGGAGGGGTGAGAACTCCAACCCCACTAAGAGCAGGTTGCTCAGGACTGTGTACACTTGGGGTTTGAATATCTCCAAGAATGGAGGGTCCACAAGCTCTCTGGGCAATCTTCTTCCATGTAATGACTACCCCCACAAAAAGAAAAGATTTTCTGTATGTTTAAATGAATTTCCTGCATTTCAGGTTATGCCCTTCAACTTTTGTCCTTTCTCTGAGCACCAAAAGTGAAGAGTCTAGGGGAGTTCTTTACTTCCCACACACATCAAATATTTATATACATTTGTAAGATTCCCTCTGGACCCTTCTCTTCCTCAGGATGAACAGTCCTGGCTTTCTCAGAGACTCCTTATATGACAGATGCTCCATCTTCATGCCCTTTTGCTGTATTCTCTCCAGTATGTCCATGTTTCTCGTACTGAAGAGACCATCACTGGACACAGTACTCAAGATGTGCATCAACTCCCTCAACCTACTGTCAGTGTCATAGTATAATTAATACTATAGTGTCATTACTATAGTTCTGCTTTAGTTAGATGGTAATTTAAATGCCAAGAACTCCTTTCTCCACCTTTGCACTCAGTAAAAGCTTGTTGTTTCTGAAACTTTTAATGGATGTTCTTTTGACATTGCAAAACATTTCTTCTACAGAGGTGGTCATCACTTTGAACTCTTTAAGCCTGTATTGCCTAATTAATAAGAATAAATGCAGGTAAGGATTATTGACACCAATAATCAAGCACCGCCTGTAATGAGATGAGGAATATTTTGAATCTATTGGCCAGTGCCCTGTGATGTCTATGGTATTGATCAAACATCCATTTTCTGAGCATCTCATAAGCAAGAGCACTTTCCATGATCAAGATAACTAAAAATACAGCCTCTGATCTTCACATTAGGGAGCATTAAGGGTAGGCTGTTGCAACAGCAAGGCAAGCAGGGCAATGCCCTCCCCAAGCACAGAATCCAGTCCCACCTTGACTGAAGACGGAGAGCAGAGTGGGGCTGGCACAGTCCAGGGATAGCCAGGCACACTGGCAATGACACAGCAGATCTGAGGTACAGCCAGCCAGGCAAGACAGGCTGAGCACTGAGCTGAGCACAACATGCCTGCAAGCTCAGGCAAGAACCATGGGTGGCAGAAATGCAGCTCTAGTCATGGGCAGAGGATACACACATGGAGAGTGAGAGTAATGTTTCTTCTAGTTTCTCACAACAGAACTGCTCTCACGGCAGTCAGCTCCAAGGTGGCATATCTGTACCAGATCAGAACAGATCCTGAACACAGAGAGCCCAAGCCCTGGGATGAGGAAAGAGGAAGAAACCGCAGAACAGAAGTATGTAGAAAGACATTACAAGACAACTACAACCTGCTGATGCACTCAGGGCCTTGATGATTTATCCATATTATTTACTAAGTGAACAAATATTTATTTGGTGACATTCTGGTCTATTCTCAAATACATTACATTGGGTTAAACTTCACCCCTGTGTCTGTAGTTCATGACAGAAGCAAAAGAGTGGTATGAATTTGCCATTTTAACGTACTCAGTGGAGTTACTTTCTGTGAGATGACCCTTACTCACACAAAGCTCTTGTAAAAAATAGCAGCAATAGGTGCAACATGCTGAAGTGTTTCATTCATGTTAGTGAATCCTTCTATTTAGTAAAACACCTGAATACCATGTATTGATTCAAGTTATCCATCTACCAGTTGCATTTCTTTGTCACTAATGGGAGTCTGATTTAGAGTTGATTCCTTCACTGTAACAAACATGTACAGTGTATTACAGATCTAACTGTGATATTTATTCCTTACAGCAGAGCTGGCTTTTGATTCTAATGCAACTAGATCTTTCCGTTCTGCAACAGAAGACACTGAAGCTCAAGAGAATTTTAAAACTCACATTTCCACCATTTTCAAAGACTGTCAAGTGTAAATCTTATTCATTCTTTGTGACTCAGGAAGTTTATTAATCCTATTAATTGCAATCATACGTTGCTGATACATGGAAATACAAAAAGTTTAGGGTTGTCTATTATTTTGATATATACTGGAAATACGTTTTTCTCTTTTAATTTACTCTTAAAGCAGGATAATGACCTCAAGTAGATGTGGAATTCTTTTACACAAACCTATTTTTGTAAGGCTTGGTTGATACCTTAGAAAAGATAGATTTTGATTAGTGAGGAACATTTAGCTTCCATATAGATTCTGTATTTGAATTGGAAATACTTTTTCCTTTTTTGATCCTAGTAGATAGTATGGCAACCACAAGATACTATTCCTCATGGTGAATTGGTCTTTTGCCCTTATGGAATCTGTATATCAATAAACATCTTTAGAGATCACTAGAGGAACAACTTAAAAGCAGTGACAATTTATTTAACATGTCATTTTAAGGAAGCCCCTCCCTTTGACCAGCAAAACATTGCAACAGAAAGACCATAAAGTTGACAATGAGCATAAGAAGAGGTCTTTCTAATGTACCTCTATTTATCTTTTCTGATTCTTGCCCTTTCAGGTTAATAGTAAATTTTACAGAATATTCATGTACAAAATATTGTTTTAAAATTCATAGAAAATTGTCAGTATAGCAAGAACTATATTTGCTGACAATAAGATGCACACTACCTACAATGTTTTTTTCTTTCCTCACAGGAATCCATTTTGAAGTACAATCCTAAACATACTAAAAATAATGACAGAAAATAAGATGAGTCATAATACTTCCTTGTTTTCTTCTCTTTTTTTCTACCATTTTAGGTTATATTTGATCTTATTAATTATGCAAGTGGTGCATAATTAAGGAAGTTCAGTAGGAGACAAATCTTTCTAAAGGGATAGAAAAACATTTTTGCCATAAATACTAGTGAAGGTAAGAAAACATGCTATATTAATTTGAAAATTTGAGATATGCTACAACAGGACTGAACCTGAATATTTGCTTTTTCATCTGTTTTATTTACATTGTCTCAGAAGGTCAAAATAATGAAGGTAAGTTCATTTCAAGATATCTAAACAAGGGTATCTGAATACAGGCTTATTCATTGAAGATGCTTACCTAAGCTCCCACTGCAGTCAATAGAGATCTAGGACTCCCAACGTGTGTAGTGGGTGTAGTGACACCTAAGACACTGTCATATGTCCCTGACACCACACAGGGGTGGGAGATCTGTGGGAGATCTGTGTTTCTATTGAAGGCCAGATGGGCATAACCTAGCACCACTCAGAAGATACCAGGCAGCTGAGTGTGGGTGACTGAACTGAGCTTCCTGTCGCCACAGTCTGTAGTGGGAGTTTAGACACCTCACTCACATATGGACACCTCCATCTAGATATTTTAATCCAGAGCCAAATCCCACCCAAAAAAAAAAAGTAACAGAGATAAGCTGCATGCATAAATTTCCACAACAGAAGCATATGTCTATTTTCTGCCTGTTAAATGCTATGTGTCGTGACATATATAGATGTCACATTTGTGCGCTCTCCAGAAGTTAAACAGTGCAATGTCAGATGAAACTAATTCTGGACCATATGATGGCAGGCTGCTGTCAGTGCGGTATAACTGTGTTTCCACAGTGTTGGATAAAACTGAAAATCTGTGACTACTGCAAAGCAACTTAATTTATGCCTGATGTGCTCTGTGACATGTTTTTTCAAAGTCCATCATAATCATGCAAAGTAATTTTTCAAATGTGTTTGCATGGGTAAAATAGTTCACATCTGCCTATGATCATATTTCCCAACATTAGTGGTCTCAGCAATCATATGCATCTCAACATGCCAAGCACCTCTCCTATTCAAGTCCTAAAAGCCTGTATTTTCTATCTGCAGTGAACAGATGCAAGACACTGTATTAAACTTTACCAGACTATAAGAGTGCTTATATAAGAAATTCTTGAAAATGTTTACAGGAAACAAAATGTGTCTGTTGTAAGCACATAATACATCTTCGTATCAAGGGTATATGTGTGCAAATCACACTCAAAAAACGTCACAGACACAACAAACAGCACATTTTGCAAAGCTTTATAGAATTCCATAAAACCATTAGCATGTCTAAGAATTCAGCAGTGTGGGAATCCGTATACTGATTTCTCAATATACTTTAGGGTTCGCAAAGTCTAGGGATGTTTAACCACACACATTCACCTCTAGAATCTAAACAGATGGTATTTACCTAAAACCTACACAGTTAGAGGAATCTCCACTTACAGTCCAAGATTTAGGAGGGGATGATAGGTTCAGAAATCCCTCATACTTCAATACCGATTGTTGCTTTTCAGTTCTGCTAACATATACACATTTAGATTGGTTTGTACAGTTATTAAGGTTTTGTATTTTAATACGCTCATACAACAGAATAAACACATGCACTATACATATTATGTGCACTTCTATAATTAGTAGAACAACCTACACAGTAGAACAGCACAGATTACCCTAATGGTTTTGTAGGTGAGATAGCTGCCTCAGATCTTTATGGCCAGCTACAGATTCTGGCACCCAGCTGATGTAAAAACTATGCATTCAGACTTCTCTGCCCAAGCAAAAGCTGCACAGTTGCTACTTTTTCTCAGTCCCACAGAAAGGCCTGGTGTGGAGGCAAATTTGTCTGTACTTTTCAACTGCACTAACAACTCATATAGAAAGTTTTACTCTTCTCTGAGAATCTCATCATCTTATACAAAGTAGAATGAAATTGACCTTGATTTTAAACTGTCTACATTTATATTTATTTTATTAAAGAAATATTTTTCTGATGTTTTAATGCCACACACTCTTCCAGAACATTGAGTTCTCCTGGGACATGCAATAGTATCAGCTCTGACAGTCAAACTAACATCCAGTTTTCACCCTCTCTCACCTGTTTTGAGACTTAATTTAATTCAGTTGAGCTCTCCTTCTTTGATGTACCACATAATTTGGATAATGAGGAAAAAGAAAAGGCAGAGATTGAGGTACTTGACTAAATAAAAGAGCAGCAAATTTTGTTTCATTGTCTTTGATACGTTCTAGACCAGCTACCTTTTAATTGCCTTGGCAGAAGTAAGACTGACTTGTATCCTGTAGTTGTTCAGAGAACATGTGACAGGAAACTTTTTTTGCCAGTTATTAGCAGTTCAGATGGCCTACCAGATGAGGAAATGAGAGGTTTTATACCCCGAATAGGAAGATAGTGACTTTCTGCAGTTCAGTGTGTCAATAGCTTGCTGTCGCTGATTTCTGTGATACATAGCAGTGATGGTAAATCTGCTAAGGTGAGCTTTGTAAAACTGCTCTCAGTGTTGCCCCAGGGGTGATGGTCAAGCTCATCACCATGGAGACTGACACAAAAGAAACCCCTGCCGTTTGACACAAAAGAATAAATCTGTGATCAAACCTAGGGTGTCCTGCCTTGAGTCACGATCTTCTGAAGCATTATCATCAGGTTACTGAGCTACTGTGCTGGTTAGGTGAGTCTGTTTTCCTCTGCTGAGAACATGCCTTGGCATCCTAGCAAGCATGGCTCAATGGCACTAGCAATCGAAATACCTGCTAAGTGACCTTTGTGCATTGGCTTGAGGATTTTTATCCTTACTAAACACAGAGCACATTGCTTTGTTTTCTTTCCAGGAATCCCACTGTGATTCATTCCTAATAAACAAACGACAAATTTAACTGGTCCTGTTTGTGAGACTAAAGATCATCTTCTCAATGTGGTTCCTATAGTTTCTGCGTAAATGCAAGACACATTTCAAAACTTTTTCTTTCCTGCTTTGACTTCCTTCTTTCTATGGTGGGGAATTAAAGTCTAGTTTAACTCAGATCCAACCGAGCTGGCATTCAAAGGCCATTCATGTCCTATGGAGGATGCCCTTTCTAGAGAAAAAGTAATTCAAAATTTGAAGAATGGAAATAGAGATACTGCTGGCATGTAAAAGTTGCTCTCTGTGGTTCAAAAGCTCAGGGAAAGCTGTCTTTACAACGGCAGTGTGTGATGCCTGACCCTGATAGGTGTTATATTCACCTGAGACCAAATACACACACAAGTAAGTAAATACATAGTCCTAGTTCCTAGCTCTTCATTCTGCTTTCTTGCCCTGAACTTTAAGGCAGACCATACCGATAAATAAAAAACAGTCCTAGCTACCAGCTCTCCATTTGCTTTTCTCGACCTGAATTTTAAGGCTGAGTTTTTTTAAGGGAGTTTGCACTTTTCTTGGAGTGCCTGAGGTGATAGTGGGCTGAGGGCATGTGGTTCTTATTACATTCTTTGCTTTTCAAGATGAAATTCTGCCTTCATTGTTACATTCAACTTGGATCTGAATCATATCGATTTGAGTACAAAGTCACCTTAAAAGCATTAGTACTGCACTGATCACCTCTGCAAGTCTGATATATTCCAGACTAACAACAGAAGTCCCAACTTCATTAGTGAATACCTGCATGTGGCTGTAGCAAAGCAATTTCTGTACCCAAGTTTTATCATTTGCACAGTCCTGAAAAACATTATATTTGTGGAGTATTAATCCAGTTAACTAGACAAGGTAAGTGTTTTTTTAAATTAGTGAGATTTGCTGATACAGTTGATATTCCCTTACCCAATTATTTATTCTTAATAGTGCACAGGGATCCATTCTGATATAAACTGTCTAATTTTCAAAAGTATTTTAGAAGTAGAGGAAGCAACCTAACATGGCAGAATAGTTTAGTTCAGTTCTTGGTAAAGAACTTTCAGATAGTTAATAGAAAAGAAAAGAGCTTCTTTCTTCCCATGGTACACAAATCATATTCTTTCATTTTATTTTATAAGTGCTGAAATAAATAAATTCATTAACTGATGTGGATCTGTTCCTGCTCCCTTCGATTATATATAAAATTATTCCTGTATTTCCTAACCAGATTTAGTAACAGTAAAAATAAAATTTTATTCAAGGAACTAGTAGTCTTTTTAAAGGAATAATATTTTTTTTTCTTTTTTTTTTTTTTCATTTTGGATGAGTTCAAAATTTTTATTATTTTACATTATTTTCACCAAACACCTATACCTGAAAAAAAAGCAAAGTTAGTCAGAAACTAATACAACTAATACAAACATATGTTAAATACTTTTACAGTTAAAATTAAGCTGTTTCTTTATTTTAATTCAGTATGAAGACATAGTGTTCTTTTTCCATTTATAAAAGAACAAAATCTTTTCGCTTTGCTTCTTACTGAAAAATAATCCTCTCTCTACAGCATCTCTATGCTATTGAGAATGTAATTAGGCCTGTTGTTATGGTTTGATGAATCTAAGAGGCCCTGACTTATATTGTCTACATGAAATAAAAACATGCTTCAGAAAATAAAAAATTTAATCTTTTATGAATAAAAAAACAGAGGGCTGGGATAATTTTAAGTTCTTGCTAAAGTCAGAAACCAGGGGAATAATAAATCAAACTCATTCTCTTTGATGTCTTACTGGACTCTGTCTTTCTATATCCATCCTGCAATTTCAGGCAAAAAAATATGGGGGTTTTGTTTGTTTTACGCCATATATCAATCCTTCTTGGAGAAAGAGTCTATCACTTGTATTTTTATAACTCTCTAACTGTCTTGAATTTCAGTGTATGCAAACATTCTGCAAGACAACACTCTTACTGTGAGCCTGGTCAAACGCAGGAGGATGCCTGGAGAGGTTCTGGAACCTTAAGCTGTGGAAATGTTTGAAACGCAAACTGTCCTGGGCAGCCTGCTCCAGCTGACCTAGCTTTGAGCAGAGGAGTTGGACCAGGCCATCTCCAGATGGTCTGCCAGCCTCAGCCATTTTCTGATTCTAAAACACTCAAAGTTCCTCCTACAGTGGACAAATATCCAATGAATGAATGAATGTATGTTTGACATAAATAGTAACACTGTAGCTGCACACAAACTTCTCCACCTGAAAAGCAATCCTAAAACAAATAATGGGGTAATCTCATAATAGCTCAAGTAGTACAACTTAAGGCTGTCTGCCATAGTGTGAAAAATCTGAATTGATGTATTATTTCTAGAATTTAAGCTTGGAAATCTGAAAAGAGCAATGTCTTATTTGTCTCCATGGTTCTGGAACTTAGTTAAGAATCTCAGTTTCTTTGTGGTTCTAGCTTCAAAAGTTTGTTTAACACTCTCTGAATAATAATAACTATGACAAACTAATTATTGTGTATAAAGATCTGACTATTGTCCCCAACCCTTGAGTCTATATCTATACCAGGAATTAACATTGGCCCATTCCCTGAACCTAACAGAAAGTGCCATGGCATGGCTTACATCCTTACATTCATTCTCTCACCCCTTCTTTTTCTCTACCATGTATAGTCAGTCAACAAAAAGTGCAAGGAGCTATTGTCTCTTCCCCCGTGGCCTGAGACAAAGTGCTTGGTGTAGCAGAATACAGAGCACACCACAGCATTCACGTGGTGCCCAAGGCAGCGTGTGCTGCATTTCTCACCACTCACCTACCCTAATGGGCAAGGGAATCGGGAGGCCATGAAAAGGCAGTAAGAGGGCCCTGCAGATTTCACTCCAACACTCTTTAGCAGATTTCTTTAATTGATGATTCATGAAATACAGAAGATGATGGCAGGGGTTGGATGAAAGAACTGCCCATTGCAAGTGGAGATCAGGTTTGTGACCATCTGATGAACCTGAAAGTGCACAAGTCCATGGGACCCGATGGGATACACCCACAGGTGCTGAGGGAACTGGAAGATGAGGTTGCTAAACCACTTTCTATTATATTCCAAAAGTCATGGCAGTCTGGTGAAGACCCCACTGACTGGAAAAGGGGGAATATAACCCCCATATTCAAAAATGGAAAGGTGGATGAACCCAGGAACTACAGACCAGTCAGTCTCACTTCTGTGCCTGGTAAGATCATGGAGCGGATCCTCCTGGAGGCACTACTGAGGCAAATGAATAAAGACAAAGTGATTGGCTGTAACCATATGGCTTCACCAAGGGCAAATCATGCCTGACTAACATGGTGGCGACCTATGAGAAGGTCACAACATCAATAGACGGGAGAAGAGCAACCAATGTCGTTTACCTGGACTTGAGCAAAGCCTTCGATGTGGATGCTGAAAAGCTGCTAGCAGAGGGATTTTCTCTGGTTCTCACAATATTTGGTGAGAATCCTACCTTTCTCA
>WTSP01001061.1:0-24969 GCA_025331215.1 Actenoides lindsayi | reverse complement strand
CTCAGTCTGTCCCCATAGCAGAGGTGCTCCAGCCCTCTGAGCATCCTGGTGGCCCTTCTCTGGACACGTTCCAGCACATCCATAGCCTTCCTGTAACAAGGGCTCCAGAACTGGACGCAGTGCTCCAGGTGAGGTCTCACCAGAACGGAGTAGAGGGGGAGAATCCCCTCCCTTGACCTGCTGGCCACGCTTCTCTTGATGCAGCCCAGGACACGATTGGCTTTCTGGGCTGCAAGAGCCCACATGTGCTTACATACATGCATGTGAACTCAATAAGCAGATGAAGAGCTTCTACAGCAGCAGTATGGAACGCACAAGAGAACTCCTTCAGCCAGCACAGACAGAACTCAGTGATGTGAACACTCCAACTCACCAAAAAACCAAACCAACAAACCAAAACTTAGTTCGGTTCTCTTCTCTGAATTTCCTTTGCTGTTTGAGACAGATTTTGTTCATGTTCTGCTTTTCAAAATGTTCTCCCCCTTCCAAAACACACTGCAGTGTAGTGAAACACAAGATTCCTCAAAAGAGCAGTAGATAATCTCTCTTGCAAAAGACTCTGAATATCAGAAGTCTTAAATTTCTAATTGTTACTGTTGATTAATGAAATAAAATTTCCTAAATTTCCTTTCTGTTCCTTCACATTTTTCATCTCTAAAAGCATTCACTCCTCGCTAATACAATTAACTTCACCAATGCATCAGAAAACTCGATTTTCATTTCAGTCTGGCTAAATCAGCAGTACTGTTTTACCAAAACCCAGTTCTCCATGAAGGGACAGCGTCACACAGCTGCCTGTGTTACACAAATACTTACCACAGCCTTTCATGCCCCTGTCTACCATTGGAAGAGGGCGAGTATTTCCCTTCACCTAAGGCACTGATGCTCCCAGCTCTCAGCAATCCCCAGCTCGC
This sequence comes from Actenoides lindsayi, assembly GCA_025331215.1. Taxonomy (NCBI): domain Eukaryota; kingdom Metazoa; phylum Chordata; class Aves; order Coraciiformes; family Alcedinidae; genus Actenoides; species Actenoides lindsayi. Next base: position 24,055 of record WTSP01001061.1, on the reverse strand, counting down.
AGTATTCCCTTCCCTTAAATGGGCAGCGGTACCACGGACACTGCCACCAATGTCTGACACACTCCCCTCTTTATGGCATCGCTGGTCTCAAGGAAGTGAGATTAAGGCTTGGAAACTATCACTTTTTTTTTTTACCGCAACATCTTTGATTACGCATCTTTTCTAGCCCCGTAACTCATGTAAGTCAATAGCCTACAATCAGCGGCACCATTTTCACGAGAGCTGTTTAACTTAACTGAATGAGAACCTCTTCCCCATACAAACCCAAAAAGCTTTCCCCCAGACCTCACGACAGAAGCAGAAGCTCACTGAAGCCGGAGGCATCTCAAGAGCAGGGTTTGAGAAGACTCTGCCGTCGGCACTAGGTGCTCTCCTCTGCGGCAGGGCAGATAACCATGGTTTCCAGGGAAGCTCCCGGTTCCAAGCCTTCCCAGTGCTGCCTCCTCAAGTACAGGCGTACCCCCATCCTCCGCCCCGGCTGAAGCACAACGTGCTGCCCAATACAGCAGCACCAGTCAGCCGCTGGGAGACTGCTCGGAGGAGCGAAGCAAGTGGCAGGGATACCACGGACATCGTTTTCCTCGTGTGGCAGCACTGCCAGAAGAGATCTCCCAGCTAGAATAAAGGAATGCAGGGTAGGAGAAAGCCACGACCAATAGAGGAGGAGAAACCTTGAGAAAGAGAAGGAACGACGCAGACGAATTTCTCCCCTCATCTGGGGGATGGAAAGGCGTGGCTGCTTTCTACCAAATTTTGATCGATAGATCCCCAGTGGTCTTTTCATACAGATCTCCATCTACTACGTTAAGGCTTAACGCCTCACAAGATAACATTTTTAAACAAAACAAAACAAAAAAAAAAATCAGCCTGGGAAAGAACCAGACTCATTCCAGTTTTGCGACAAGTCAGAACACAAACCATTCCTTCCCTCCGCAGAGGCCACGTGTGCCAGGAAGGACTAGGCTCCAGCTCCCACTGCTTGAGCAGCATTGAAGCTTTCATTCTCTGGAAGGAAGGTACCACATTGCTGATCATTAGCTCTGCAGACAAGTTCGGAAATCATCCTGTATAGTCAGACAAAATTAAGCAAATATGCGATTCCTACTTACTGGAAACCTTTCCCCTGCTATCCAGTGACAGGATGTGAGGAAAGGGTTCAAAGCTGCTCCAGGAGAAGTTCAGACTAGATATTCAGAAACATTTCCTTTACTGAGATGGGGATCAAATGCTCAAACAGGCTTCCTAAAGAGGTGGTTGATGCCCCAAGCCTGCCAATGTTCGAGAGGCATTTGGACAATGCCCTTAGTAACGTGCTTTAACCTTTGGTCAGCCCTAAAGCGGTCAGGCAGTTGGACTAGGAGATCATTGTAGGTCCCTTCCAACTGAACGTGAACGTTCGATACATAGGAGGACATTCTCTTCTACTAAAATAGCTTTCTCTGAATGAACACTCCTGAAGAGAGGTTCAGGGAAGTCTCTTTAATTTGTACATTTTTCCTGCAGAAGGTCCACGTGCATTGTAAGTTAGTTATTTCCAGTTCTGCATCAATACCTACTTGTAGAAATGCCCATTTCAGAACACAGATACTCTCTTGCCATCAAACTTAAGGAGCTTATAGGAAAAAAAAAAGTCAGTTGAAACACAGTAAATGACCCTGTAACAACCCTATTCTGACTCAAAGCGAGAATAAAACCAGTTAAGAGTCAACAGCAGCTTAGGAAAACCAGTTTTACTTGACATTGAAATGGACTGGGAAGTTCAGGGGGGGGTCAACTGCCCTGCCTGAAGCGAGGGGCTGACTCCGTCCCACAGCCACCTCCTGAGCCATCTGACCACCGCTGCCACGGGAAGGTTCGCAATGCCCGAATGTTACAGAGGATTCCCACTTCTCACCCTGCACCCTGTTTCAGCACACAGCTCTTGGCCAAACCACTACTGGCACCGACTCCCGGTCGCCGGCACCGGTCAGCAATGGACCAGTTAACAGCGGGAATTTCACAAGCCCACGGTTACAAAACAGATATGAGCAAGTGCCCTGTTGGCAATTAGAGCTCCAGCTTTATTTTATTTACTGTAGTATAAGAGCAGATGCTGCGGTTATTTGAAGGTTTTCACAACCTTAATTGTCGGCTTTAATTGTCGGTCATCTTTCCCCTGGAGCGGAGACAGACAGACAGACAGCACCCCTACTTTGCGACGATAGCGTCCTGTGGGGTATGAGTAATAGAAGACACTAGAGTCTGCCTTCCCCCTCCCGAGTCAAACACAAGGGTGTTGGCATTGGCCAGCAGCACGGAAGAAAAAGAACGAACTCATGACTCAGCTGGTTTTTGTTGGTCGGGGTTTTTTTTTGTTGGTGGTAGTGGTTTTCTTTTGGAGTGGGGTGGGATGGGGGTGGTGTGGTTCTTTTTTCGGAGGGTGTATCTGCTAGAGGGTTGCCCTGTGACACCAAGACTTCTGTCCCCTCCCCGGGGGCGGGTGAAGTGCCACCCAAGGAAGCGCCGTATTTAGACTGCGCGATGCCCGAACCAGCTGATACACAAAGCACCCGGATCCACCTCACTGAGCATCGCGCAGGCTGTTAAGAAGTGAAGCTCTGAGTTTCGCAGGGCAGTGTTAGGTTTCATAAACAAGTTGTCGGACCGGAGAAGGAGGCAGCGTTCCGTTACGTGCCAGGAACGCTGCGAAAGGCGCGGGAGCTTCCCAGGTCTTTTCCTTTGCTAGCGGCAGGCTTGCCCGAGACTTCTCGCTCAGACACGGAAATTTTGTATTCATCCTGCTGCTGCAGGATTTGTACACTAAATTTTCTAACCAACAAGTACATTCCTCAGACTTTGTTCTGCCAAGTGTACTCCAAGACATTAACTCGGTGTCCCGGTAACTTGAGAACAGGCAACGCAGAGGAGGGACACTGAAGTTCAGAAATGAAACACGGGATGTACTGATGCTGCAACAGACACTGCCCATAACCTCAGGCAAAAGCCCCAGAAGCCCAGATAGTGAGGATCAGTTTCATGTTTATGGTTACCTGCAAACAAATGCCCAGAGTGAACTTGGGCAGAAGGGTAAACCCAAAGACCCGGCCAGAACGGCATCTGCTACTACAACACGCAGAAAACCTAGTCCTTCCCCCCCCCTGCACCTCAAAATACACCTTAGCTGCAAACATCTTCAAGGTTTCTTGACAGGAAGAAAAAATAAGGAGCGTTTTTGGTTTAGTTCCTTAAGAGGTGTTATGTTTGTTCATTAAAAACAAAAATCAGTCAGTAAGAGGAAAGCTCACCAGGCAACACAGATACTGAACAACTGCTGGCAGGTGACATTTTCCAAGCATTAGAAGACTGTAATAATTTGCCAGAACAGAAAAAATTCGGCCAAGATTTCTGAAGGAAAACATCCAACTGCCAAGCTATCAATTGCTGTCCATCCCCTGTCACACCTAAATTGATTTGGACACGGCATCGAAGATGTAAGTTAGATCCGTTCTCAGAAGTGAGTTCAAGGTAAATCCAGGGAACCAAGAAATCAGAGAGTGAATTCTTTACCAAAAGAAACAGTTGAAATGAGATACCACAGACATGAGTTATAAATAAGATGGCATGAGGAAGAGTCAGCACAGCTTCTGCAGAAGCTACAACTCAAACCTACCCACGGTTTATAATGCCATGTGGATGCAGATGCATTTGGACATTATCCCCAACCAGGGACTCTTCAAAGGAGCTGAGCTGCTGTAGTTTGCAGGACTGGTTCTCCCTTGCTCCACCCGGTTGAAAGATAAGAATTGAAGGCAGGAAGACAGAGCATTTTTTCCAAACAAGTCCCAAGAATGACTGCAGGAGCCGTTCTTTTCAACGTACCCACAAGCTCTCAGAAACTTGACGGACAGGGAGGTGACAAAAGTCTGCTGGCAGAACGATGTGTTCAGCCAGAGCTGGAGGTTCATGCAAATCCCAGCGGAAGCATCTCATGATCACAAGCAAATGGGCAACCAAAAGGTTAATGCTCGTTTCATTTCCACAAACTCCAACCCAACATGCAAAAAGAAAAGTAACCCTGGGTGCTGTGTGTGTGTGTGTACTGCTGAAGTAAGCATCAGGAGTCTGAAGTCTGGTTTGAAAGTACCATCTTAGGGAAAAAAAAAAAGCAGCTACCTCACACAAGGAAATATAGTATTAAGAATTAAGGAACTGCCACAAGCAAAGCAAAATGATGACAAGTCATTAAACCCAGGGCATACCCACTTCTTGAAAACTGTGGGCTGTTATGACACTAGAAGGGTAAAACAGAACGAGTTAGAGAGAAGAGGAATTCCTAAAGCAGAAATGTACAGATCTGAATCATTCAGCGTGGAGAAGGGAAAGAGCTGAGGGGGAGGAGGACAGACAGCTAGTCAGCTAGGGAGGACATGCACCAAGCGCCCAGGGAATGACCATTCTCTCTCAAAAGAAAAGGCTAGGTAAGACATCTGAAGTGGATAGGAAAGATGAAAATACCTCCCTGGGGTGACTGGACCTATCAATGTGTTAAAATAATCATTTAGGCTAAGCACTGGAGAAAGTTCATCAAGGGATGGCTACTCCAGTAACGGAGATACACACCTCAGGGGACTGCAGCACAGCTCAACACAAAGCAGAATGGCCTAAAAGCAGATGAAAACTCTTTGCAGGCTTTCTACCTAAGCATCTGCTACAAATGGCCCAGAGACATGTAAAGCTGTTCTTGGTTAGCGTGTGGTCCGATCCACTACAGCTACACTTACTCAGAGGAATAGTGAAAACCACGCTCACTCCTAGATTACTGCCCTTCTTCCTCACAAGAGCCCTGTACCAACTCCATTTTTCAAACAGAGAAGCCAAGACAGACAGAAAGGGTTTTGAGGGGACCCCGCAGACCCCAAGCGCGGGCACTGGGCAGGAGGTGAGTTTTTGAGCCACGAGCTCTGCGTTCGAGGCATCACTACTCCCAGCTGCTGGTCCTGGATACCTCTTCCCCGGGTCACATCCACCACCCGAGCCAGCCAGCCAAGAGGGTTGGTTACTCGCCCCTCATACAGCCCTTTGACACGGACTAAGGCAGCTATTTAAATTAACGTTAATTAATTTCAGAAAAACAATAATACTCCTTGGCTGTGAATTGCGGGGGCTCGACCTTCACCTAAGAGGGACGGTGAAGGAGAGCTGGAGGGCCAGCCACATCCCGGGGGTCCGTCCCTTCCTGTATCCTCCAGGAAGCGGCGCGGCAATTTCACGGATTTGCACCTTTCGCCGCCTGGCACAGACCTAAGACCTCCAGTTGCTCGGGCATCCTCCACGGAGCGGTGACTTCCAGCAACCGGTCCCGCGGGCTGCGGCGGTACGCGGAGGGTAGAAGGCACGCAGCTTGCCAGCTGACAGGCAGGCTCCTGAACGCTGCCTCCCCGCAACGCCTCTCCCGCTGCTTCCATGGGGATGTACTCCGGCCAGGAGGAGACACGCTGCAGCACAAAGGGGAAAGGGGCTGTTTGGGGAACAGACATCTAGGAAAGCTCTTCCTCTGCATTTCAGGCCGGGCCGAGAGCAAAAGCGAAACCTAAGGTTTTTCAAAGGACGCGAAGGCTCCTGCGCAAACCTGACTCCTCTCCGAATCGTAACGTAAGCCCGGCACGGTGCTGAAAGCTGTCGAGAGACCACAGCAAGGCCTTGAATGCCTCTTATCAGTTTCTTGTTCCGAATAAAGTGAAAAGCTACTTTCAAAATAGCATGAGAGTCACAACACCAAAAGAGATTCTAGCTTTTTCACGCTCTCGAAATAGCATGCTAAAAGGATGTCTACAAAAATAGAAGATTTAGGTGCATTTAGCTTTCATCTCGAGCATCAGCACAAGCCTATCCAACGCAGCATTTGCATATGGTTCCATAAAGTTTCCCCTCATCCACAGCCCTGCTCTGATGAGCAGCAGGGAATGGGGACCGAATGCAGCCGACCACTCGAAAGCCCTCCAAGACCGGAGGATTTGGATACCTGAGCGTGCTTGCTCCTACCCAACGTGCCCTGCACGCAGAGAAGTTCAGATTCCTCTAACCCACTTCACCGAACTCCGAGCGATCCAAGAGAAGGTGGCAGCAAGCGACATCACCAGAAATAAAACTAATGGAGAGAAATGACTGAAGTGTAAGGTTGTGCCTTGTTTCGGGCGCTCGAACGCGCGAGTTATTTTCAACTGCACCTCTCGGCCCAGGAAAGCAAGCAGCAACACCCCATTTCTGGCACCGGGATCTCTCCTCCTCCATCCCCAGCAGGCAAACTGGAGGGAAAAGCGACAGCCTTCAGAGCAGCCCCTCTGCTCCGTGGCTGCCTCCCGTTCACCCTCGCTGCCCCGCAGCTTGCTGGCAGTGCCAAGGAGGACAGCGCAGAGCTGCTCACCTCTCCCCGCCCGCCTTCTAGGAATTGCCCAAGCCACCACTGGAGTGCTCGGAGCTGTAATGCTATTAAACACTGCGATAGCAAAATCCAAACTAAAGCACACAAAAAGGCTGGTTTAAGAGGAGGAATTTTTCTTTTATTTGTTTTTTCTGGGGGTTTTGTTTGTTTGTTTTCACATTTTTTTTTTTAACCTCTGGAAAAGCATCTGAGGAACACAGCGGAAACGGCACCAAAACTGGCAACTCTGCAAGCAAAAGAGGTGAGTTTACTCGTGCGCTGCAGCCTGCTTCCCACTTCAGATTACCGATTGCAGAGCAACAAGCTATTCTCTCCCTAACTGGGTCCCAGTCTAAAATAGTCCTGTTATTTTTAGTATAGTACTTAAGTATTTGAACCGTGCCCTGTACTGCCAAAGCTGGCATGCGTCCCTGGCCATACCAGGAATTCCGATATTAAACAAGAACACACATGCCACATAGCCAGGCCAACTTCTGCTCTGCTGCGTTGTCTTTAGGGGGTGACTTGAAAGACTTTAAACACCAACAGCCAGCTAAAAAAACATGGCACGAGCTTATACGTTGAGTTTGCATTTAAAGCCTCTCTACCAACTACTGTGAGATGGGAGAATCAATCCAGCAAGGAAAAAGCAAGGGTTGGGATATTGCTGTTACTGAGTACGATTACTAAGGTAAAGAAAGAGACAGTCAGTTTGCTCTCGGCAGGGCAGGGCATGGAGAGAAGATAAGAATGGGATTATTTCACCTCCGTTTGGCTTGTGAGGAGTCTGTGCAAGTTCTGGGGCACTGGAGGAGAGAAGAAATCGAAATGCATCCTGTAACTCACCCCCTTTACATCCCCTTCCGCACTGCACATACACTACGGATAAATTTAAACTAGTCGAGAAACAAAAGGCCTCTGTTAAAAATGTTTACACACACGTAGAGAAGGAGGGTTATGTAAGCTCTGTCTCACAAACAATATGCTGCTTCTGCAGAAGAAATGAGCTGATCAAAGCGAGACTTGTGCATGTTTCCAAGCCAGTCTTCCCACCTCCCATCAACAGGGTGACAACCGTCCTGCAGCAAGCTAATTCTGGAGTGCAGAGAGCAGAACAGAATCTGAAATAGCCAGGGGCTGCTCCAACAAAGCCTACCTGCCTCCAGGGGCTTACTGCCCCTTACCTTGCGCTTTCATCATAAGCTTGTTTTTGTTAGACCGGGAAGAACAAGTTCTCGGGAGGAATTTACTCTGCCCCTTCAAGTACTTGGCAGAAGGAAGTCAACCCTATGAAAGAGCTTTCAAGACAAGATCCTAACCTGAAATATGGCTGCCAGCCAACAAAAATTTGTTAGTCGCTATTACCACTAGCCCATCTGTTCTTGAAAACTGTACGTTCCTTTTCAGAAGGGTTCTTATTTTGTGAACAGTATCAGCATTGATCGCTGCCTCTGCTCTGTAAACATCCCCTTATCCAACACGCTCCTAGATCTAGCGGTGACACAGGACCCAGCCTCTAGTTTCTCATACGATTATCGAGCCATTCTGGGTTCATCGGTATAACTTCAGTACTTTCTATTTTAAACTATTCTAATTTCAGACAGCAGCAGAAGCACCGTATATAAAACCTTACATGGCTTTCGAATTATGGCTGCGCTGACGGCAGCACCAACTCAATAATGTTCCCAAACCCACATCCGACAAGACCAGCTGAGGGGAAGGTTCAGCTTTTTGGCATTTGCCCATTAACCATTTCAACAGGTTCATTCCAAATGAAAGAACTGTATTTGAAGAGACCCTTCTGCCACTGCCTGTTTGCTCTCATCTCCAGTTTTCAATTGGCTTCCAGTTAATCCTCAGACTCAAGATTTAAGTTTTGATGTTACCCATACATGACCAAAAGCAAGCAACAGCTAGTTCTCCTCCCTTTCTAGCTAAAGAGGTCAAGTAAAGTCCATTTATCTGCACCCTGCTGGAAGAGCAACAGCCTGAGGACAATTGCTACAATACCAGAATAACTGAAGGTGAAGCAAAAGACATCAAAAATAACAAAACCTGATTCTGTAATTCTACAGCAGTAGAATAATGATTAAGGGAAAGGTCAGTCCACTCATCACTTGAAGAAAGCTACAGGTAACCAGGCTAAAACAAAAAACAAACAAGCCCTAGTAGTAATGATGATAGGACAGCTAGGAGGGAGAAAAAAAAAATAGGTTGAATCAACAGAAATTAATCAGCCTTCTCTCAAATTCACTAGGTTTTATGCAATTTTCTCATGAACATGTTGAATGGCTTGGGTCTTTCTCAAAGCTTCAAACCATTAGCAGTTATTTTTGAGAGTTCGTAACATATTGACAAGGTAAGAGAGGCTGGAGAATGGCAAACAGTTATACCCTAAAGAACTGGGAGGGGAAAGGAACGGTAAGAACTTGAGAGAATGATAGTTGTTGCTTATTTGCGTGTGGATTTCCATTAAACTCACCTGCTAGCATGGAGAACAAAATAAAAGGCTGAGGTCAACATTATTCATGATAAGTCAGATCAAACCAACTCAACTTCCTACTATGGCAGAACAATATACTTCAGGAACATAGAAGCAGAAGACACTGAACCCTGACATTAGCAAAGCCGCGCCGAGATTCAAATCCCCTTCTTATGAAAAGTTAAGTAACCTTTGTCAACGCTATCAACGCAAACAGTCATCTGCAGGCAGATTTGGAAGTGACTGGATAACGGCACCAGCATCATTTGCTCAGAGCTGAAAATAAAATCAGCCTCCCAGCCTGACGTGCTGGGTAACCGCTGCAGAGATCTGCCTGGGTTCCACACTGCTCCAATACTAATCATCTAGATAACCAAGGAGAAAACGACACGCGGGAAGCTCTGGGATGCTGCTGCCGACTTGCTGGGAGACTGAAGTCAAAGCAGGTTTTGGTAACTGAAAAATTCTCTGCTGAAAATGTGACAAATGCCACATCGGAATGTAGAGAGGTGTACGTGAGAATTGTGAAGCAAGAGCTCTGTTCTGCTCACGGCTGATAAAGCTTCCAGCGTGACACTGTATCTGGTCTGCAGCAAATTTCAGAGAAGATGAACGGGAAAGAATCCAAGCAGAAGCAGTAGGAACATCACAGAATTAGAAAAACGTGACTTCTGCGAGGAAAAGAGAAACCCAGAATGAATGGAGCTCAGACAAAAGAAGAAAGTAAGGGTCATGATGGTATCTTTCAAATATATGAAAGCCTGCTGCAGAGAGAGGGGGAAGAGTCTGTTCTCCATGGCCACAACTTGCAGAAACAGAGAGGTTTGAAAAGCAACAAAGATGATTTAGGAAAACAATGCTGGGTGGAGTGTCAGGGAGGGTGTGCTGTGAGGGAAGGGGGGAAAAGAGGAAAGAAAACCACCAAGTTAAAATTGCTAAAAGGGGAAAAAAAACCCCCAATGAGTCAACAGAGAGACTGCTTGGAGAGTATGTGGAGTTTCCCCATCACTGTGACCAAACTGCCATCAAAACTACGACTATACTCCAGATTTTCATTGGCCAGTTGACCTCTCTAAAGTCTCCTCTCCAGATCTAGAGCCGTGCTACAGAAAGATTCACATGGATGCATTGTCTCCTCTCTTTTTTTATAAGGACGTTACCCAAAGTGAGAATACCAGCGAGGTGCACACCAACTGTATCCTTCAGAGCCATAATGTCTTAGGAAAACAACCCAAACCAATAAAAAACACAACACAAACAAAAAAAACACCACCCCACAAACACAAATCACTGTAAACCTTACATGCTTAAAATATGTTTTTTACAAGTCTCATCCATGTACTTGCCCCTGTTGATACAAGGATCCAACTACATCCTAGCACTCCAAAGAAACCAGAGCCTGACACCAGAAGGGCATGTGGCCAACACCCCGTGGAGAGCAGCACTGGGCATTCTCCTCTCCAGTCTCACCCTGTAGGAAAAATAACAGACATCACTCTGACTCTAGCGTCTTCAATATGTTCTATGCCCAGCCCCAGTCTATGAGCTATAGATCAAAATCTTGAGGTTCCATTGGCTGCCAGGTTTTTGAAAGGTACAAGGAGTGCAGAAGTTTCTTCTTCCAGAAGAGTGTGGAAGAATCATCCGTCCATGGTTACCCCAGCACAACTGAAGTCAGTACTGCAGGTGCAATCCTATCATTCCACAGCTGAGCATCAACACTTACTCAGGAGCATCTCTGGAGGTTTGGAAGGGGAAAAAACCAAAACAAAACGACACAAAAAAAACCCACCCCACCAAAAAAAAAAAAACAACAAACCAATCCAAAACCAAACAAAACCCAACACAAACCAAACAACTCAATCCCTTTACATTTTTTTCTAGCTCATGGATTGTGACTATTGAGCTGTACCCACCAGCGTGTTCCAAAGTGTATCTCCATTTGTTCTCAGCATGTAAAACCTCTTGAAGAACTTGCAGGGAACAAACTCTGGTTAAGACAGAGCTGCAAGCATTATCATGTCGTTTAGCCATTCTCTCTCTGCACTGCCCCTCCACACACCCCACAGCTTGGTCTCCACCCCTTCCATCACTGGAAGAAGCTGGGGACAGGCTGGCTTTCCACAGATCTCCCAAATCCACTACTCCTGGGTATAAGACTTATTTTAGCCTTGAAGCAAGCAACTGGAAGATATCCACGCATGCCACAGAGGCTTAAAGCAGGCTTTGGAACCGCATTTGCTTTATGTTGTAGAGTGGCAAAGAGACAGTCATTTGCCTTCTTTGCTTGAGTATCCCAGAGCAAGATGCTGATGCAGGGATAAATAGAAGGCTTGTTCATGTAGTTTTCCTTACATCTGACTAGACTTAACCTCCTCTTGTTTTAAGGGATAGGAATTGTGTAGATACTGCAAGAGTTACGATCAGGTTTCTACGCACAGGAGGGACCAGCTGAGGATTTACAGGATCAGCCCCAGTGCCCTTCCCTCCCTAGCAGGGATGGCCATCCACTCCCTGCTCTGCATCTTTACAGCTGCAGGCACTGGGATCTTAGAGCAGAAGACTAACAGCCTGCAAAGGCAAAGCACTTGGCACTTCTAAGAGTGACAGGCTTGGAAAATGGAAAAAAAAAAAAAGGGGGGGGGGAATACTTTTTTCAAAAACCAAAATCACCAGATGTAAACATTTTAAGTCAAGATAGTTGAGCAGGAATTGCCATTCCATGGAGTGCCACCATTTGCATTCAGAGCAACAGCAGTTTTGCTCAGGCACCTCACTCTGTGGTAAACCCTGGAATCTCTGGCTGTCCAAATGGCCACCAGACCACAGGACATGGCAAATAAACATGTACTCAAAAGTGACACTTGTGGTTTAGACCAGGACTGAAGTCAGGCCAAGTTTTAGACACGAATAAGCTACCTGTATCACAAGTGGGATGTTTACTATGTATTGTGGTACAAATACTTGTCCTCTCCCAATTTTTTTTCTTCTCCCCAACGCTCACTCCACCTTTCAAGGGGCAACTGTCACCTCTGAGAATTTAATTACGATGAGCCAGGACGTGGAATTGAATGCAGAGCAAAACAGCCATCACACAGGCAAAACATGGTCTCCAGAAATAGCAGTCCTTTCCCATCCAGACACCTGACAGCAGCTCCAAGAAAGCATTAGCATTACTCTGAAGAGATAATCATAAAATAATAATTTTCAGAGCCGCGATCTAGCCATGAGCTAAAACATTCCCCCACCCATCACACCATCGTCACCTGAGGGACTGGGGGGGGGGGAAACAGCCTGCTTTGCCTTTTCCTCTCCATCATACTACATGACTATGGAAATCAAGCTGATTCCTTCTCCTCCCACATTCCCGAGACATGGGTGCATTGGGAAGGGAAAAAAAAAAGTGAAATAAGAAAAATCAAGTGAATTAAAACAGTGGGAGTTATGTCAATACTGTCCTTCTTTGTGCCTTCTCTTCTAGGCTCTCACCATGTCTCCCCAACTCTCTCCTTCTCCCTCCCCCTTCCACTACTGCAAAGCATACGTATGAGCAGAGAGGATCACTTACGAATTGTCAATCAAATCCTCAAAACCAGACTGCAATTGTTTCCTAACCTTTCTTTTATAGTAAGTATCAGAGTAAAATCAAAAACCAACCAACCACTTTTAGTTGGTGTTCATTTACATCCAAAAATCCAGGTTAAATTTACATTTGTTGTTAAATTTTAGGTCTTCAGTCTGTATTCAGATTTTCCTCCCTAACAATGGGATGGCCCAGCCCTTTCTCAGAAGATGCAAAAGAGCAGGGACACTTTGCAGTGCTCCCTGGTGGAAGATGACACAATTCAAAGCTTTATAGGTTAGGTCTGGTTTAGGATATAGCCACTCTGGGCTGCTGTGATTGGTTTTATACAAATCCTGTTATTTCTCCATTGACAGACAAATATCAGGGCGATTTACAGCCACGCTGCAAAATCATCTTCACTGATAAAAAGCCCACCTTTGCATTCCAGGCTGTGCTGAAGCAACAAGGCTGTAAAGAGACTCTTCTAACAAAAAAGGCAGAAAGTCATTAAGGTTCCTTCAAGCTAAAGTATTTGGTTAATTCTAAACTGGTAATGGAATTCGGAGGCAGCATCTCGGGTGAAAGTTGCTTTTACTACAAACCTTTCAGGGCACTGGTTTTCTAGGGACCTCATCTGATGTGGCTCAGGTGTCAGGCAGCACAAGTTACCCCGTTACAGCTGCACTTTGAAAAGGACCCCAGAAGACCACAGGAAGACATAACATGAAACTCTCCCCTCCAAGAGCCCCAGCTCCACACGTGGTCACAGCCCCGAGAAGCTTCCACGCTACCAGAGTCCAACGACCACCCCGTCCAGCTTGGAACTACAGCTCCCACTGCACACCCCAACATTAACCAGCCCTGCATACCTCATGTTGCTGAAAGGCTCTGTTTTCAGGTCCCAGGTGTACCAAAGAAGCACTGACTGCCTGTGGGATGCAGCAAGCACTGACCTGCTGAGGAGATGCACCCCTCTCTGACACCAGAAAGGGTCTGTGTAATACAGTAAATACAGTAAATAAATATACACTAAACTAATACATTTCAGTCATCAGTGACAATGTCCTAATCCTGACTTGCAGATGGACATCTGTCATCCTGACCATAAGAAGCAACACCTTCTTCCTTTCACCTTTTCCCTCACCTTCCCACCCCAAGTCAACAGTCAGATTTATCTGTGGATCAGTTATAAGGCCTATACCCAACTCCAGCATACCACTGGTCTTCGAAATCCCAAAGATACTGCAGGAATTCTGTCCCATAGACACAGCCTCTATCATGAAAACCTACTTTAACTCACAGCATTGGTACAGCACATTAAGACAGTGCAGAGCACAAGTGGCAAACTGGTGTTACTGCAATATCACCTCCCTCTTGGCACACCCTTTTCAAGATGCTTCCTTTTCCACTTGCCAGTACTGGTGCTCACCACCAACTCCAGCTCCCTGTACTTAGCCACCACTGGGATCTTCTGGTAGTTGTCACAGCCTTGAGATGCATACAGCCCACCCACTCCCGAGAGAGAAATGGGGTATTTGGGCAGGGGAGGGGACACAGCATGGCCACAGTGCTGCTGGGAGCAGAAGGTGGTACTGCTGGGGAGCAAGCTGCAGGAAGGCAGCCCTGGCAGCGGGGGGAGCGGAGAAAGCCGCTTGGGAAACCTCCGGTCTTCATGCACAGCAAGGAGGATTTAGAAGAGTCTGCAAGCTCCCGTCACAAAGAGCACCCCTCCTCGCTTGTCTTCGCAGAGTTAAAACTGCAGAATTAGAGGATACTGGCAGGAGGAGGTGAACTAAGCCCAGCTACTGGACGAAACCATCATTGCCCATACAGCGCAACCATTTATGGCTCAATCGTAGTTTTAGGTCAAAATTCACTCTGACCACACAGCCTGAACATAGATCCATACTCCAACAGGGACTTTTCACAAGCAAGTCCCCACAAACTTTAACAAATAAACAAGTAAGAAAAAAAAAAAATCCATGGATGCTTCTCTTGCTGGATGAATCTTTTCTGAATCACTGCCAAAGTCAGCACAGACGTAACACACCTGGAGTCAAGCATACAACTTGGTCAGATATCCTGAGACGAAGAAGAAACTTGGTATTTACATGTTAGTGTGCCCATAAAATGATTTCTCATTCCTTACTTCCTCTCTCTCAATAGCCAAAACCCTAACACAGCTACACAAAGCAGCTGAAGCATCACGAGTAGCATCTTCTACAAAACCTGAACTTCATTCAGCAGCTTCCACAGAGTGCTTGAAGAAAAAAATTGGGTCCAGAGTGAACATTTAATATGAGCTTGGTCACTTCCCAAATGGCTTTGCAAAAGAAACTGATTTTAGACAGAGGCAAACCCCTGTAATGGCTTGCTAAGGCTCAGAAAAGATCTCCCCTTGCCCATCCAAGAGTTCATGTATAACAGAGTTGGTGCCCAGCCAGAAAGACTGAGCTAGTCAATTAGTGCAGCCTTTTTTTTGTGTGCACTAAAATTATGGAAAAAGCCAACCAGAAATGTTTCTGAAAAGGAACACCAGTCACTGCTGTCCCATCCAGAACCCCAGAATCCCAACTCCAGGTCTTTCCCAAGCTCTGTTTGGCAAAACAAAGGAAACCCATGTGTCACCTTGCCCCAAAAATGATTCCACATTTACCACAGCAAGAATAAGAATGAAACTACTAAAGAACTTATTTTGGTTTGCAGTTTGCAGGGTGGGTTGGCTTTTTCTTTTCAGGCTAAAGCACACTAGCCTTAGCAAGGCCGAGACATTTGCAGCTCTATCCGAGGCAGCCCCTCAAGAATCACAGGGGTTGATGAGCAAGATCTGCCCTACAGTCACCAAGGCTATTTCCCAGCAGACACAAGAGCAGTCACCTCTAATGCCTTTATTTGACTTTGGCTATAAAACCCCTTCTCGGTCAGAGCGGAGCGGCTGAACCAGCTCACAGGCAGCTCTGGGACCATGAGACTGTGAACAGATGAGAGTTCCAGGAAAAAACAATTTCATCTGGTCGCTGGCATGAAACAAGTACGGTTCACCACAACGTTTCAGGGCAAGTCAACGAGATCTCCAGTGTTCCTCATAGCACTGCCGTTAAGTATGAACAGCTATTACACTCGATAGGTCTCATAAGATGAATAATGATGGATTTATTACCAGCTACTTCTTCAGTTGCTCTGGTTTATGACCATCACATAATAAGACACAGCTACACATACCTTACATAATCTTCTCAAATGGTGAAGATGCTATTTTTATGCTCTTCAAACATGCAAGAGCCACAGTAACATTTTTGTTACGGCTGAGCTGCTCGGTGAACAACCCCACCTAGCCCTGACACACAGCACACTCATTTTAAAATATAACACGTGACCATTTTCTAAAAAAAAAAACAAACAAACCAGGAATAAAGACAGCACCGCTCAGATCCACATCGCAGCATGTGGGTCAGACAACAAGGTTAACACAAGTTTTTCTCCCTAACTCCCCCCCACACACACTGCAGAAAACTCCCTTCAAACAATAAACCTTGCAAATACTGGCGAGCTCTGGAGATGCTCTGCAAAGCCAGGTCTAGTCCTTAGCTTTTTGGCTTGTGTAGCTCCATCCCATTTGTCCGAATTCACAGAGGGGAGGAACAAAAACCAAAACCAAAACAAACCACAACACACAAGAACCCACCTATGTTGGGTCTTCAGGAAAATCAGAAGGCTTCCCTGGCCAAGCTGGCCCAGCAGTTTGCTACCAGTGAATGGAGAGAAGACCCATTCTTTTCCTTCCCATTTCTTTCTCTTCCTTTCCCTGGAAGAGCCTCACCTTGGCTGCATCATCATATGCTTCCAATAGCTGACCCCATCACATAATCCAGAAAACACAAGTACCCAGGACAGCTTTCTCACTGGTTAATCTGTTGCAAACAACCAAGTTAGCCTGAGAAGAGACCCAAACCCTCTGACAAAAGCAACATCACCTTTTGGTAGCAGTGAGTTCTTATCATGGCCCCTATCTTTTGGTAAATAAGGACCTGCCTCTCCTCCAAGAGAAACACTTCTTCACCTCTTCACATGGCAGATTTTTCACAACAATTTGTACTGTACAAAGTTTGTATTTCAGCACTCTAAAAAAGGACAAAGCGACTTGTGTCACTGCCATCTGCACCCCAGTTCTCTCCCTGACGCTCTACCAAGTACTGCCAAATTGACCCGACAGGCCACTTCACATCACCTTACAGGTACGTCACCTTAGCTCGTCTCAATTTGAAGTGAGGGAGACTCAAGGAACAAACCCTGTAAGGAAGAGCTGGACTGTTGGGCATGAAGAGCTCAAGAAGTTCTCAGAGACAAAAACTAAAAGCCAGAACTCCATTCACTTTCCAAACCGGCCCATTTCCCACACACACACACGAGAACTCCTCCTGCTCCAGTCGAACCATTTGGAAGTAAACCAGGACAAACAACACATTCACCAAAATGAGCTACAGCTAAGACTAGCAAGACATCTTGCAATGCCATTCTCCTCCCAAAGGCTTTATCAGCTGTACTGTTTCCCAAAGAACACTGGGGAGAGGACTTACCTACAACAACTCGTTGCAAGCTTCATCACACACCTAAACCGATCCTGTCCTGCACAGCACCATCTGCAACGTGCTTTGCAATGCTCCTCTGACTTTCCATGGGTTAACAGTGTAATAGACCTTTGCTGCCTAGGAACTCCACAGACATTTTTCCTGACCTTTCTAGCATCAGCTCTAGAACAAAACAAATGCATGCCAAATGTAAACCAAGCCTGAGCATCTATCAGAGATGCCATCAACCCAAACAGCATTTGCTCTGCACTCCTACAGTTCATCTTGTAGTTCATCCTTGCTCAATTTTCCTGAAGCCTTTTAAGGAAAAAAAAAACCACACCCACAAAAAAAACCAACAAAAAAAATCCCCCAAAAACACAAAACCCAAGAAAACCACACAACAAAAACAAAGCCTCTTCTGACACCTTTCAAACGTTAAATGTAATGACTATAGATAACGTTATCATAGCTTACCAGTAAAGAATATCAAAAGCTACCTGTTCATGAAAATCACGTAGCATCTGTGACATTCTGATCATTTCCAGAACACAGTAAGGGGCTATTTTGATTGCTTTTCCCTTATGGGGCTTTCATGAAGAACCATCCTTTAAAAACAAAAATTAAAGCTAGGTGCCCAGCAGCCAGAGAGGAAAAGCAGAAGAACAACAAACCACAACAACAACAATCCCAAAGAAAGAAACAAAACCCCCATTTTGGCCTCAACATTTTTCGACTTCAAGATTTCTGGAATGAAATACTCCATCACAACACAAAAGAAAAGAGAACTTAACACTAAAGCTGGTGAGCTTTCCCATGAAGTGTTAAAAAAGCATGCGTTCTGTGCCTAGACTAGAGATGCTGATGGCAAAGCTGTCTCCAGCATGAGATTTAGCAGCACTTTGTCCTCAAAACTGTGCCGCACAGCTAACCTTCTCTTGGCAATTATTTACTATATTCCTTGCTGTGACTGTGTACAGTGACTGGAACACATCAGGGTTAGGGCTGCACAGGAAAAACAAAAGCAACCTGACCCACCCAGAAAGAGTCCACCAGCACTGGAGCCATTGTTCTGCTAAATATCAAGGCCTGAATCCTGACATAATCCCCTGACATCTCGGGTGATGTCAGCACAACCCGCTATTAGAATGAAGAATGATCACCCACAAGACATTAATTCAGGAAGAATCAATGGCCTTGCAATACATATTTCTCCCTTAACATCCTCCTAAATGGACTTCAATACATTTGAGGGAAAGCAGGCCTTTAAAAAAAAGACTTTGGCACAAGACAAAGATACCACAAACTTCTGAATTTTTAGCTTCTCCAGATCCTTTAAGTTTAATTCCACACTTGTGCTTTGATATAATAAAAGCTCCTTGTTCCTTTCCAAGGATGCTCAGAGCTTTAACAGTACACTGAGCAAGACCAGCCTACAGATTTTACCTTCCCACAGTCCTTCTCACCCCCTTTCCCTATTCCCATTTAAGGGGAGAGAACATTCTCCTATCTGCACCTAGCTGTTTGGCAGTGATGAACATCATGAAAAAACAGGAAAGAAGAACATGGGGGGGTTGGGGGGTGGTGGAGGGGGATGGAAAAGAAAGGAAAAAAAAATTTCAACATAAATCACTTATTTTTATTTTAGCTCTTGAAAGATTCCGCTCTAATCCTCTCTCATATACAACTATCTTGTCCTACCATCCACCATTAAAACCAAGAGCTGGGAAAATCTTCCGAGAGTTTCTCCTTTAGAAAAGGATCCAAATCTGTGCTGCCATTAAGTTCTGAAATCTGAAGTAATCAACAAACATACGAAGCACGCACAGACACAAGAGTCCTGTTACATCTCCCTAACTGATTCATACATTGAAGTGTCAAACCATTCCGTAACAGGAGCATCTGCAGTGAAAGATTTGGGAGACATTTCAAGGATTCCCTTCCCCACAGTTTCAAACCCATAATCGGCACCTGCAGATGACCTAGAAATAGAGCTAAGCAAAGGAAAAAACTTCTGAAAACTTAAGTCTGTGCTACAGACCCAACAACACGAGTTAGGACGAGAGCCGCAGGGCCACTTGATCAAGTCATCAGAAAGGCAGAATTTAGATCCCAGGCACTAAAAGAAGTTTCCAAGTGTTCATCAGATGCTAATCTCCACCATGGAAAGAGTCTTCGGGCTGAAGAGATTCTCCCTGCTTACTGATTTTCTCGCCAGGGATGCGTAATGGAAGAATGATACTGGTGTCACGGAGTATCACCCACCCTAACTCATCTGCAGCCTTCGACAACCACGGGCTCAAGCTGCACAGCAGCCACGCGGGTTCTCTGCCGGCACAAACGCTGCGGCAGTAAGCACGAAGGGAGCATAAGGACCACGAGCTGAAGTTTACCCTGGGAACAAATGCAGAAGTCCCCACCACTGCTCGGCTGGAGAGTTCCTTCCCGCTGGGCTACAGGTTTATTCTGATCGGGTGGCATGGCATTTCCTCTATCACTTGCCTGCCAGGAAAGTAATTTCCTATTTTTGTCCTGTTGAGAACTAGCAGAAGCTGGCGTTGATGAAGGCTGGGAAGAACCAGAGGCCAGCTCACGAGTGGTTTAACCAAACATGTATTTACAATTGCCCCATTCATCATGGCCTGCCTGTATAAAACTGCTTTTTTGGAATTTGCTCATGTTCCTCAGGTTTGGCCTCCAAAACAGACTCGCTAAGTAATACATTGTCTGAATAGCACTGCTGGAGCAGCAGAACTGCCCAATAGTTCCTACTGTAATCATTAATGCAACTGTTAGGCATTAAGATCAACATAGCTGCTTAACTTGTTGCTGTTGGCCAAAGGACGACAGCTTAGCAGCAGGAGGGTAAGATAATGGGAAAACCTCTCGCAGTCTTCCCCCCCCCGAGTCCAACAAAAGAATACAACAGAAATAGGACACCGTGTTTCTCTCTCAGATGCTCTACAGTATCTGCCCATGAGAAGAGACTGCAGAGATGGCCACCATGCTCCCAGCAAACCCATTTAGGGCACTCACCACCGCTGCACACAAGGACCACGACTATCACCAGAGTTCCAAAGCTCTTTTCAGAAATACACTGCACAGTATAATGTGCTCCTCCTCTCTTGTGGCTCTCCTCATCCTCTCCCCAGTTCTCACTTCAGGAAAGTATAAGCCAAGTCTGTTATCATTTGATACCCAAAGACATAACGACCTACCAAAAATGACTTATCAAAGGTTTCTGAAAGGCTTTGGGAAAGAAAAGATTCCCTCACACTAACTCAGAGTATTAGTCACATGCTGCTGTAGAAGGTCTCTTACTCTGCTAAAAAGACTTGCAACAACCAATCTTCATGATAGCCAGCTTCTGCTGTGGTAATCTACATCTCCCCATGGGTTAACTAATTGGGATGCAATTAGCAGACTTCATTAAAAGCTCTCTTGGCTTGTAAACGAGCATTAACGTTGGGTTTTGAAGAACCTGTGTGATTCATTCTGCCTATACACCTGCTGGATCCACACCAGAGTCTCTGATCCTTTCCACTACAGGTCATTTGCTGGTAGAAACCCAAGGAGCCACAGAGCCACCACCACCACCTTCTCCTCACAGAAAGTGACTCAGCGCTCAAAACATCAAGCTTTCAGAAGTGGCCTCCAACAAGTTTTCAAGTTCACAGGCAGCACTGGCTCCTCACCATTAAACAAAAATTGCTTGTCGTTTCTGTTACAGAGATGAGGAAAGACAAAACTGTTCACAAGGGCACTACTCTGAAGCAGGGTTTGAACTTCCAGTGCCTTCAGTCCTGACAGCCACGTCCATTTGCTCTGGACGAACTGACCCATCTGTGATTTACAAGAGACCTTAGGAAAACAAAGAAGGAAATCAGTGCAATGGATGCAAGTCAGTGTGAATGTCAAGATCTCTCAGAGTTGCAGAATAACCTGGCACTGGTGGTGACTCACTACACGAATCCCTCAATCTCCAGTGCTTCTACGTACATTGTAAGTCCAAAAGCTGCTAGAAACCCCAAACACCATCACTTTCAGATGAACAGACCTGGATGAAAAATTTAGTGCCCGTCTGCCACTTTCTCACTTCAGGTATCTGCTGAAGAGACAGTACTCAGGGGATAAAGCATGCCAGGAATGGGACTGTAGGGTGTATCCAAGCAGACCTCAAAGTTTGGCTGTTCTGGTTGTTCCATCACTGAAGAGATTAACAGTCCATAGACAGGATGTCTTATACTGATCAACAGTTTTCTTTTACGCTGCACTCACAGTGGAATCTGGCTTCCTCAGATAGTCCTCTCCACATCCCCAATGCAACAGAGGAGCCGTATCGAGCTACTGGGAGAACTGCTGCCCAAAAAGATCATCCAATTCAACAGATGGCATGAGAAACAGGAAAGACCTGGCACAGGACTGGTTCAGGCAGCTCAAGAAGTATAAAGAACGAAAAGTCAATGAGGCGATACCTGTTTTCTCAGTAATATTACGTTTCACAACAACCAGTGGTTTAGGAGACAAAGCGATGGGAGGCAAGACGACTTTGCAACATCCAAGTGTAGACTGCAAAGCACTCTCCTGACCCAGCAGGCAGTGTAAGGCTAGCAAACCAGTAAGTAAAGTCCAATGCTTATACAAGGGATTCCTCGGCAACCTCATTCCTCACAACTCCTAAAACAATTGCGGAGTTTCACCTTTTAGGAAAAGGATCTTCCTTCCTAGATTTCCCTAGGTGGAGAGTCACAACTGGTATATTTTGGACATGCCCAGGAGCAGGTCCAGTTTCCAACAAAAACAATCCTAACTTCTTAGCCTGCTTTCC
This sequence comes from Actenoides lindsayi, assembly GCA_025331215.1. Lineage (NCBI taxonomy): Eukaryota > Metazoa > Chordata > Aves > Coraciiformes > Alcedinidae > Actenoides > Actenoides lindsayi. The sequence goes on along the minus strand of WTSP01001061.1, from coordinate 2,212 downwards.
TACAGAAGAAGGCTTATGCAATCACACCCCAGCCAGGCCAGTTGGCAAGTTTCACGCGCGCTTGACAGAGGCAGAGGTCTCTAGAGTTATCTTCCTTGTTTGTGAACGCACCAGGGCAGGGGGGGCACACATAAAAGCCACGCTGTGAACTGACATCAATACCCTCATAGTTGAAATAAATCCAAAGAAAAGCAGGCTTCCTTGGTCTTAGTTTGGACAGAAACGCTGGCTTAAAATGAAGAAAAGCTTTTTTTTTTTCCCCCCCTTGACTTCATTAACAAAGTTCACACAGAGGTTTAGGGTAAAAAGGCCAGCAGAAGCTGGTACGGTTTTTGCACCGGAGTGTTTGCTGTAACCAGTGAAATCTGTACCTGTGCAAACACTTCAGTGCACCTAAACGTGCGTACCGCTGGTCACCAACAGGCACCCCCTTCATCTCCCCAGGGTCTGGAGCAGCACCCGAGTCCATTTCCCCGCACACACGCCGCCAGAGACAGAGCTCCGCCGGTCTAAGCAAAAGCTCTGCCTAGAAATCCGGCACCGTTTAGCACCGGCACCATAAACCCCCCATAACCAGGTGCAGAGGGGCGCGTCGGAGTGAAGGAGAGGAGGGACAGCACGGTCCCACCCAGCAGGGCACTACAGGGGAGGCCCCCCCCCGGCTACCCCGCTGCTGCCACTGCTACAAACACCCCGGGAAGCTGACGGTGCCTCGCAGTCTAGAGGGACATCTGCTAGTTCGGTGCTGTCGGAAAACAAACTCCCAGCACCGCGCTCTCCTGCTGCTGGTAGAAGCAGCCCATGACCCAGCTCCGCCTCTTATCTGCCAGCTGGGAACTCCTCGCCTGGGAAGGATCCCTTTGCCAGCGAGATCCAGATACTTTTTGCCCATTTACACCCCAAGCGCAGCAGGGCAACGCGACCAAAAACTTCCAGCAAACCTTTAGCGCCAGTTCTTGACGGGAGTCGCTCGCGGGCTCGCGCGTAGAGGGGCTGCAACCGTTCCTTTCCTTCGCAGAGCGGAACCGAAATGCAGAAATCCACCTGGCGTTCCGGCCGCGCTTGCGGACTGACAGACACCCCGGGCGCCCGCTCCTGAAACCCAGGTGTGGCCCCACCTGAGGATGGAAGCCAACTCACGCAGCAGTAAGGGAGGGGATATTTCTGATTTAACAAAACCGAGGAAAATCCATGGAAGCGCCACAAAGATCTCTAATATGCAGCCAGGGCAAACAAAACCTACTCTAAGAACAAATACAGTCCCAGGGAAGAAAATAAATCAGCAGAACACGGTAAAACGATCAGCGGAGGCAAGCGTCAAGGTCTGCGGCTCCCGCAGTTTGCGGTCAGGCTACCAAACGTTGCTTTGTCGTTCGCGAGAGTTCGGCTTTGGAGAAGGAAAACCTGAACAGCCTTGGTGTTGGGCATAGAGCTGCGTGAAGACAGCCAGAGGAACACGGCACTGGAACCGCTCTCCTGCTGCGCTGCGAGGCACGTCCTCCAGGAAGACTTCACGTTGCACGGGAGAGAGCATCCTGCTGACCCCTTACGGACGAGGGGGAGCGTTCTGCTGACCCCCTGCACCCTTCCCCCAGCCCCCAGAAGATCATGAAGCGCAGCCAGAGCTGCCATTTAAAGTTGCAAGAATATTTCCTTCGTCAGCGTAGGTTTTCTAATCTCCATGCGTTCGTGGCAGGTTTGTTTTTTTTTTAACCTGTCCTCGTAACTCACTCCTTTTAATCCTAGGATTAGCCCTGTTGCCCTTCTCCACACCTTTTCTAGGGCTTTAAGCACAAACCAGCCCCTAGAAGCAGAGTTGGGAGGGTTAACGCATCACTCCGTGTCCTACAAGACCCCTGTTAAAAGCAGTAATCGGCCGGCACCTTTCCGAGGCAACACGATTTCAGCCGCCCCTCAGCAGTCTCACTCCAGGCGGTACCTACCCTCGCCCTCCCCACCAGCCTCTCGCTTCCTCCCCTACCCCAAAGTCATCCTCCCTTAGCGGAGGAAAAAGCAAAGCGCGTTCTTCGGGGCCATTCCAGAAAACCTGCTCGGCGCTGCTTTGGCATACCAGCTACACACGCTCCCGCTTCAACAAACGGCAACACTTCAGGCAGACCACCACTTCAGATGGAGCGGGGCTCCAGGCTGCTGAATCAGCACTTTCCATCCCGCTGGCAATACACAGTTATGCGACGCTTCAAAGGAAAGC
>WTSP01001057.1:0-22817 GCA_025331215.1 Actenoides lindsayi | reverse complement strand
CCGCGGGGGGGGGGGGGGGGGGGGGGGGCGGCTCGGCGGCAGCCCCCGGGAGGGAGGCGCGGGGTAGGGGTGCGCAAGGTGCCTGGCAGAGCCGCGGCGCTGGGTGCTGCGGGGCGGCAGGTACCGGCCGCGCCGTCCCTCGGTGGCGGGGCGAGGGGGTGGGTGTCTGGCTGGCTGGGTGGGTGGGTGAGCGGCGGGGGAGAGCCGGGCTCGGGAGGAGTTGTTCGTCCCCCGACCCCGATGAGCTCAGCTGCTTTTTTATGCCGTCCCCTGGGGCTCGTGGAGAAAATCCGCACGTTGATTCTCGCCGAGGCTGGCAGCGCGTTTCTACCTGAGCGAGCCGCCGGGATACTTTAGACCGCGGGTCCAGCAGTGGCTTGAAAAGCGCTCAGTCGCCTCGCCTCCCGGTGCCAGGCATCTCTTTATGCCAAGATGGCAGGGTCTCGTACCCAGGTTTCTTTAGCCCTGCCAATGGGGAGTGTTCTCACATTTATCAATCGGTGTGCGGAGGTAAAATGAATTTGCTAGTCGCCGCGGCGAGAGGACTAGAAAATGGGCTGCCTTACTGCCAGTCCTGGTATCCAGACTTTGCTTCCTTTCGTAGCCCAGTCAGTCTTGGCTTTTTCTGGTTTAATGCTCTCTTGTCAGTCTTGTAGTCCTCTTTGCGGAATGGCAAACGAGAAATTTTAAGAAAGTAAGCATCGTGGTCTAGTAAAGTGAACTAATATACAAAGCCTGAAGCTAGGTTTTTAGATCTAAGTAATCATTTAGGTGGGAAAAAAAGTATCTCTCTAAAAATCTGTCTTTATTTACAACAGTCCTGAAATCCAAACACTTTCTTGGGTCTTTCTGAACGCCTGGGATGTACTCACACGTAGAAATTATGTCTTTTAAATGATGGGGCTCATGCTGTAGAAATGCAGGATCATGTGGTATCTGTGAATCTTAGGGTGCTTTGCAAGAACGAGTAACTCAAGACAGAAATAATCTGTGATGGGAAAGCAGTGACATCCCTCTTTTACACATAAAAACAGAGACAAGAGCTCTTTTAGCAGCTAGGCTGCCTTCGGTAGGTGCTGCGAGTACACAGTATTAGAGCTGATTGGGAGGATCCTTCCCACCCCAGTGGAAAATGTGGTATTTGTGAAGTTGCAGTTTTCTGCAGGAAAATTCCAGTTATACTGGGGCGGGGGAGAAAGATTTCTCTGAACAGAAAATTAAAGTGATGGTTCATGGCTACCTGCCTTGAAGTCTTCTGTCAATTCCACTTTCTGCTTACAGGGAGAGAACACAGTAAAATATTCTCCTGAGAGACCTCCACTTTTGGTTTTTTGGTTTGTTTTTTCTTTGTCTTCCTCGCTCCCTTTAAAAGACTCGCTTGGAATTTTTATTCCACAAAAGATGTGGGAGCTTTACTTCTTATCCTGAAGCACAACTGAACATTTTTTTTTTTTCATAGGATGAAAATTCCAGTATTTGGCCAGCCCAAATCAAAACTTCTGGAAACCTGGGGCCAGATCTTTGGCTTGTACAAACTGTCTATTTCCATTGTGTTTAGTCCACAGAGGATTTGGCCCTAGTTAATTAATGGTTCACCCGAGGTCATGCAGCGAGTTGATTTTTAAAGCTGGAGACTAAATCCAGAGCTGTTATTATTCAACCCTGACGTGTATCTTGAAGTTTACTGCACAACACTGTATTTTTCTTAGACAAGCTGGATTAATACGAGCCAGAATCTATGATGCTCTGATTGCAACTTTTCTTACAAATCATGTTCTGAAAAATCTATTCAATTGTGATCTTACTAGAAAAGAGAGTAAATATGTTGTAATTAGTGCATAGGTGACACTGACTACCGAGGGGGAGAGAGGCCTGAAAAACTGCTTTTGTTATTTAAACCTTTCTTTCAAAGTACAAAAGCATTTGATTGGCACTTCACTGATTTAATAGTCCATTTGTAATGCAGGAAGAACATTACAGAAGATTTTAGCATTATTTTAAATCTCATCATTTAATCTGTAGGTGTTTTAAAAAAAAAAAAAAAAAAGAAAAGAAAATCCTCATTTCTAGCAGAAGAAAACTTTCTGATAGCGTGTAGGATCCCTGACTAGTCAGCTGTTAAAGATATGGATACCTTGTGTCTTCCAAAGTGAAATGGTTTGTAAGTGGTTCCTGAGTTTAAAATGTAGCTTGTTTGTCCTGTTAGCACAAAAGAAACAAGCAAACAAAATCCTTCTTGGATTTGGTGGTTGCTGTTACTACATTGTAACGTTCGGAATGGAATCCTAAGCCCCCTGCTTTAAAATGAGGGTGGCTGGGGTTCAGACTGGAGAGGACAGCGGTTCGGCTCCCCTGCGGTGGTGGTGCCAGGTGTACAAGGTACCAGCTAGCTCCTTCAATAGCCTGAATTTACACAGGTGGTCTTTCCCCTGTACTCGCAGAAAGATGCTTTGTGAAGGTTAACATTTTTCCTCTTTTGCCCATGGGGAAGATAGAAAGGCGAGAAATCCCAACTCCTCGGCATGGACACACCCCTTCCACCACCACCTCACCCCCCCCCGGTGTTTCTGCTTTTGAGGGGGAAAGAAGATTTCATAAAGTTCACGAGGGCTCGTCTTTGCTTTCCAAATGTTTGGGGAGTGACTTCATTGCGAAAAGATTATATCGTAGAAAGACCCGGAATGAAACAGTACTGAAACGACTTCCCATTCTCACAGAGCAGTCAGTGACAGAGTTTGAACAGATCTTCTGCCTTCCAGACCACAGCTGCACCTATTGGCTTCATTGTCCGATCCCTCCTACGCACATGCATGCCTGGCATTGTTTTGGAAATACAGCAGAAACTTGATAATTCAAACTGATGACTCGGAGAACCACTTGTGGAATTAATTTATTGGGTAAATTAGTGACTAGATATGTAGGCAGATTTAAAAAAGAAGATGCTGTGTCATAGTATATTTTTTCGGTTACCTCAAGCAGCGTGGTTTAATTGTCACTGCATTAATTGAGTATTCTGGGGAAAAAAAAGTTGTTCAATATTTAAAAAGTAAAGTCTTCAAAGATCTCAGCATGGTTCTGTCCTTGTTATTTAAATCTGTGAGGGGAATTGGGTTTTCAGCTCTTCAATTAGGCGTTATAATTTGGGATTAGAAATTAATCCATAGCACCTATTTTATGGCACGGGATTTATAGCATGCCTCGGAGGTTAAACCCTAGCCCTGCTAGACTGATCAGGGCTGTGGGCTTATTTGATTTTAGCAGGACTGCCTGCCTAAGACAAATAGGATTTGACCCTTGCTGTGTTACCTTGGTCAAATTCCAGGTGGCCCTATTTCCATCTCGGTATTAGAAAATAAATGTGTTCTTTTTTTTTTCTTTCTTTTTAGTTTTGTTTTTTTTTTTCACAGGGCCTCAGTATTGTTCAGTACAGTTTGTCATGTGGGGCTGTAAATCCCTTCAGGCGAGGTGGGATTTTTAGATTTGCCAACTATTCCCCAACGATCGCATGCGTATCAAGAAGGAAAAGGCTGTCCTCTGGCCAACTATGGACAGAACTTAGGAAGTTGAGCTCATTAAGATTCCAGAGTGACTGCAGTTATTAATGTAAAAGATGCTATGGGGGAAAATAATTATTTTTAATTTGTTCAAAGTACTAAATTAATGTTAAGTAAGCAGAATTCATCTGTAATTGCATATATAGTAGCCCAAGAAATCTTAGCAGCAGTTTAAACTCTCTGAAGAGGCTAGTCACTGCAGAAAGTGTGCACAAATCATTATGGTATTGAAAAACAAAACCAATACAGTGTCTCAAACTGGCAGCTCTTGGTAAAGTTTGTCTACCCTTCCGTAGTCATGCTGACATTTGACCTTGGGTATCGGAACAACACAAACAATACAAAATTCAGTTCTTTAATTTTCGTGAGCAGTATGTACTGAGATGAATCACTGAAGAAGACAGTTGCCAGTGACAGGTTCTCGCAACCAGAGTGATTTTGGAAAATCTGTATTACTTTGTGGCCTGAGCAGGGTTGAGCAGGGGAAAAAAATAAGAAGGTTTCAGGATGTAGATTATTTTGCGCTTGCTGGTAATAGTAGATCTCAAGATTCACAGGTATACGTGAAAGGTGCCTCAAGGAATACCAAAATACAAGACTTTGTAATCAGATTTTCTCATGGTACCAGAGAAAGTTCTGAGTCCAATTCTTTTACTGCCTACTGAAATAATTATTCCTTCAGTTTCCTTTTTTCTTTCTTTTTTTTTTTTTTTAAATCAAATATGGGGTCCAGCCCAGTTATTGCTTCTTATATTTTCATGAAATCATACTGAAGACTGAGCACTTGTTTACTGGTTTTGCTTCCTGGCGTAAGACTTGGGACTCACGCAGCTCTCTGTTCTGCCACGAATAGCATATTTGACTTTGGGGAAAATTGCTCAGCCTTTGTTTCCTATTTGCGTAACGGGAATAATACCATATGCTGTCAACACAAATATTTGCAAAGGTGTGTACACGGAGAATTCAGAAATGCTGCTGTTATGGTTATGTATAGTATCTCAAGTCATAACTTGGAATGGTAAGTGCCAATTATTCCATTGGCCATTTGGTTTGACAACGAATGCCAGCGTTGGTAGCATTATAAACTTTGGTGTAGCTATTCTGGGCTTGCATCAGAAAACAGAATGTGGCTTAAACGTGAATTTCCTCTTTGAAATAACTGAAGTGACATCAGTGGAATTATACAGGAATGATTTTGGCGTTGATACTACTGAAGGACGTGGTGCTGTGTGAGTGCTTTGGCCTTGAAGTCAGCTGTGTTAGTAGTATAGGCATTCAAAGCTTTGGAATTGTAGTATCCTCTTGACCATTTTAAGTTTTCAAGTACTGCAGCTAGCAAGCAGTGTTTTTGGAAGACCTTATAGGATTCAAAAATGTGCATGCTTCACACCCAGCACTAACTATAAGCACAAATGATTTAATTCCTGTAATTAAGAACTTAAAACTTTTAAATCATTTTTTTGTCACAAACTATGCTCAGAAATCTAGGCTGCTTTTCTTATGTGCAACACTTTATTTCCAGACAGAGTAAATATTTGCCTTCAGAAAATCTTTGCGTCATGTTTACCCACATCACTTTGTGGAAGATGAAGAAAGCAGAAAATATCTACTGTTTCAAAAACTGGTGACAGTTTTTGACTGCTTCTATTTTTCCACGCATCTTTTAAGACCCCGAGACTTTATTTCCACCACCAGCACTGCTGGTTCTGTACGTTTCCCTCTCCCACTGATGCTAGTTAGAAGTTGTGGTCATCAGGCATCACTGTCTCAAGTTAGATACTGAACACCCTCAAAACTCATGTAGAAGTTACAGCTTTTAGGCATAGTGAAACAAGGGCAAAGTTCTTTGCAACAGATTGGGAGTGCCTGAAGTTTGGTGTTTGTGCCACTAGAAAAGCTGTCGTTCTTCAGTATTTTTAAGTGTAACAGAATGAAATCAGGGATTGAAATAGCAGGTGCTGCTATTCTGTAGAAGAAGCAACGTCTGTTTTGTTCAGGAATTTCCTATTTCATAGCTGTAAAGTATATAAAATCTTTGTGCCATGTAGTTGGAATTAAAAGGTTGGGTCCAGTTTCTCTCCAAAACATTTGTAGGACTTCTCCCCCATTGTAGTGCATGAATAACACCCACTGAACTCAATGCAAAGGTTTTTTTTTTTATCGTGTGGCTGAAAAGAACAGTCCCTATTTATAGCATTCAAACATTGGCAGGTGCAAGACTGGTGAGAAACTTCAGTCTCACACATACAAACTAGTTGTTTAGGAGAGTCTTCTACGCGGTGGTAGCCGCTCTTTGCCGGGCCGCTAGAATCAACAGTGTTCCTCGGTGGCTGTCTTCTCGTTGAGATCAATCAGCTTTTATTTCCAGGAGAGTGTGTAACGAAGAAGGGCCTGATGGTGCTGATTGCAGTAATATACTTAGCTATGGCAGCTTTAGCTATTATTTATAGAAGTGCTAATTATATCAATAGAAATGGCAATATTAATACTGTTAAGCGTCAGAATCCGCGCTTGACAGCATGAACTAAACGCAGCTACTGTGAAACAAAGCAGCCAGCTTGTCTCCCTTGTCAAGCCACCAATATGCACTTCAGGAAGAGTACACACCCACCTGAATTTCTTGGGGTCTCACCGTTTTTGCTCATCTTGTTATATCACTATCATTTCAAGCTGAAAAGCTCACAAGACCGGCTGTTCCCACGAAACGTAGACTGTATCCAAAGTCAGTCCGGAAAATTCAAACTGTGACTAAAAGTGTAACAGTGGATTCCAGTTTAAAGCTGTCATCCTACAATGCTGGAAACTCTAAAGTATCTCCAAGTTCAGAATCTGTCCCAAACTTGGTTTTTTTTTGAGTCTGTATTCTACCACTTCTTGTTTACAAAATAGTTGGTGAAAACTGACATAGATTTCAATACCCACAGTTACGTGCGGACTACGTTATAACCAGCCTTAATTGGCATCTTTTAAAGGGCAGAAATCATATTACAAAAAATAAACAAAACTAAAAGAAAACAGGAGCATACTGAGACTCACTTTCTGGCTGCTTTTTTAACATTTAAAATGTGCTTGATTTCCTGTCACAGCTCTTGTTACTTCTGCCTACCTCTTGTGACAGTGTTTTGGACTGACTTCCCACAGGAGCTTACAAATCAAGCAGGTTAATGTCTTCATTAAAACTGAATAACAGTTTACTTTGGGAAAAAACATATTAAATATTTCAAGATATTGAACACCAAACTACTATTAAGCTTTAACTAATGCATTTACTTTGCTGACACTTGCTCTCCGATGGGACGTGTATCTCAAGTTAATGTCGCTAGAAGTGATGTTTAAGACTTCATGAGGAAGTGTTTCCAACCCCTTCCAGATGATTTTACTCTAATTCTATCACTCTGTACTTGAGAAAAAGTTTTAAATAAGTTATTTCAGCAACTTGCCGTCCTTATTTTGGAAACGTTCTGGGTATAAATGTCTCCTTTAGAGTTTTAAATAATCCTTTCTATGTCCTAGATGCACGTGGTACATTGTGTAAAGAAAGTGATGGTCTGTCGGCCTCTGGACATGTAAAGAATGTCCTTAGCATCCTTTGCCTTTGGGAGGAAAATACAAGATTGTCACAAACAGGAAAGCTCGAGTTTTTGTCACCCATGGTTGTGAACCTACCTGAAGGTGTGACCGGTTTAGTGGATCGGTAGAATAGAAATAGAGGCACGTGGCCAGCAGGTCAGGGTTTCCCAGTTGGCAAATGGTGGTATTCTGCATGGGCTGCTGTCACTGCAGAACTGTGTGCTTGTGTCTTTCTCACCCTCTGCAGAATCCATTTGCAACTATGCCATTTGGGACACAGGGGCATCCCATCTGTAATCAGAATAGGGTTTGGTTTGGTTTCTTTTGTTCATGTTGCACTGCAAATTCTGTTGGTGTAATTGGCTTCCTCAGCTCTTTTGATTTTGTTGGGATTTTTTTTTGTTTGCTTGGGTTTTTTTGTTTGTTTGTTTTGTTTTTCTTTTGTTTTGACCTCTTCATTTGGCAATCCTATGGTTTACTTATCTATTACCAGAGCCATGTCAGACTGTGATGCATCATTCTTTCTGAATCCAACTGCAGTAGCATCCCAGTACATGATGCAATCAAACAACATTCTTCCACTGGCAGATTTAGACCAATCCCTTTGAAGTTTGTTAATGTATCCAGAATCAAAGCCACTTTCAGTTCTATGCTGTAATAATACTGATATTTTGTTATAACCTTTCCCATCCTTGGTCTGTAATAATCCTGGAGCTCTTCTGACATCTCTTTAAACTCTGCGAACAGGTGATCTGTGAGTAAATCTCCCTGAGGAGTAACAAACTTTCTTGAATTATTTACATCTACTGTAGAAATTCTGTCTTGTACTGCATACTGGGATGTTTGCATAGATGATACAAACTGAATGATGCAGAAAGAAATGGGAGATGTGCCTAGCACATAAAGATACACATTTGTCTTATGAATATATTATATTAAAAAATAATTCCTATTGTAATGCTGCTTTAGCTGAGTTAACCTGAGGAAAAAACAATTGCCCACAAAACATAGGATCTTGGTTAGAGCCATAAGGAGATCATTGAGGAAGATGAATGGCTGAGAGAATAATTTATGCAATAGGACAAAATTTAAAAGCTTAGTTTGACTACTAGTGGGTATCTGAAAGATGTCATCGTGCAGTGGTGGTGCTCTGGAATATAATGATCTCTATCCTCACCTCATTTGGCAAACTTGGTAATTCCTGGTAGGGCAGTAGGTAATTAATGAGCATGCATGGAATATGAATTGGTTTTTATCTCTACTCATGGTCACACCGCATTTAAGTTCAGTAGAGTAGAAAAAATAATTACCAGTTTTATTCGGCTAATTCTGGGGAGTACTCCGCTTTTTTAATAAACAAATACAGATCAATATTTCCTTGAATTTACTTGTTATGCACATTTATTCACTAGATTGTCATTCTTGCCCTTTAAGTGGTTCCACATGTCACATTTTTGAGAATTTTACATTTGTGGTTTGAAAACAGAAATTGTCTCGCCTGGTCCTGACTTGCAAGATAAATATGACAGAACTGGTTTTGTTACCACAGCAGCTGAGCTCTTGTAGCCTTGTGGTGCAAATGCATACTCGGGTTCTTGATTTGTTTCATGAAAGGCCTCAGCGACATTTGTTCAGGCTTCACTTTTTGTTCCAGTAAAATGTAACATTTCGGTCAAAGAATGTAGACTTCAATGGTACAGGTTAGCCTAAAGTGAAGTTACCAGGAACCAGAGGTTGAAATGAAGAGAGTTAGTAATCCCCTTCTCCGATGAATTGGTCAACTTCTTTGTGCCACGTGGGAGACGTTTGCCCCACCTTGCTGTCCTGCATCTGTTCTGTGGGCACCGGTCTCTTGGGCTGCTAATCTGGTGCTTTTTACCAATACGGTATGCTCCTGGAAAGCACGATAACCCAGGCTTTGGGAAAACACTTTAAATTAATACTCTGCAGATTCCCAATTAGTATTAACGTTATTTGCATGTACGTATCCGAACGGAAACCAGGAGTCCCAGGTGAGATCAGTGCCCCTTCCACTGGTGCGGCACATCTTACATCCTGTAAACCAGAGGTGCTGCCTCAGGAAGCTTACAGTTAAAATGGCAAATCAGGCGAAAGGTGAGGGAAACTAAATACTAGAATTTCCACTGTAGTGGTTGCAGACCAAGACACAGAAAGCTTTAGTGACTTGATTGGGATAATCCAAGGAAAGGAAAGAGGTTTTCAGAGGCAACTAACTCCCACTAAAGCAAGCATGGGAGTGATGTGCCAACCTGCCATTTGTGCCTTTGAAAATTTCCCCAGGGAGTCTATTGTAGAGCCAAGCATTGAACTCTGATCTTCAGTCCCCCACCAGACAACCGATTCTTTCTGCTTTAAGTGTTTTTAATTGAAAAATACCATCTGAACAGTGTCTGTAAAGAATTATTCTCCTCAGAACCTCCAAAAGAGAAGCAAAATGATGTGCTGCGGCAATAAATTAACCAGTGATCAAAATAAAAACCACAGTCTTGTTATGAAAACCAGAACTGGTGGGTAAATACTGTGAATTTATGACACCACTGACAAAAAAATCTATTCTGGTAAATGTTAATACTTTTAGAACTAAAGATTTTTGGTTTAATTGTTAAACTATTCAAATATCTTCTAAACAGACTTTACATGCAAAAGCTACAACTTGTTAAAAAAACCAAGCAGAAGTTCACCCCTTGCTTTTCTGCAGGCACTATTTATATCTGTGCCGGTGTTTGTTTCAGAGAAAAGAATAAAACCGAAGCCCACATGACCCTATTTTACTCTCCCCAAATAGCAGTTACACTTTTTTTTTTTTTTTTTTTTTTTTTTTTTTTTTTTTTTTTTTTGCATGTATATTAACTCACGTGTTCTTATTGCTTCATAAGGAGGTGGGCGCTTTTCCCCTTTTGCACTTTGGGAAACAACAGCAGAACTGAAGGTTATACAAATCCAGAGAAATTGTCAGAGTCAGATTACACTTCTGGAGTGACCCATGTTCAGGCCACTCCAACACATCCCCTAATAATACTTTACAAGCCTGAGCCATCTGTGTGTGATGAGATCAGAAGTAAGGAGGTCTGTAGTTGCCAAGAGAATTTTAGCTTGCAGAGTTGTACAACTATGAAGAAATCCTATGGCATCAGCGAAGGAAGCTCAGAGAAATATTCACACTGAGCTCTACTGGACTGCTTTTTAATTGGAGACAGTTTGTTTCTGTAGAATTTTAAGGGCTCATTCTTCCTTTTCCACACCTAATTGTTACTGACATTATTTTAAGCTTCGCATATTTTATTAGTAGTCTCCAAAATGGCTAATCCCATGTTTTGCAAAAGCAAGAAGACACTGTTTCTGCTGCACCTCTCTGTGCGCTTGTAGGGGTAGCCAACCTTTTCGACTTGGCTGCATCCCAATGACTTACTTTCCTTCCCCTCATGCACATGTGCTCAGAAGTACCCCAGGCAAGAACTGCCCCCCTGCCAAGGATTCTCTACCAGCTTCTGACCTGTGGAGTTCCTGCCAAGCATGGACCTCAGAGGCATGATGGGCTCATTACTTCTATCTTCCTGATTTTATTTTTTTTTCAGAAGTACTTCACAAAAGCCAGTAAATGCAAAGGATAGGCTTTTCAAAAACTCTCAGCATCAATCTAGCCCTTTTCCCACTGGAGACAACCAGGACTTGGCTTGTCCGGAGATGGAATTAAACCAACATCGAGCATTTTCAACACTTCCAGGCATATCATCTCCCCAGAGAATTTAGAATCCTACAAAAAGGATTAATTGATTACTACTGAAGTTGACCTGTGCATATGAAGCTTGAGCTCTCCAGAATAGCCCTGATTTTGGAACGAAGTGTCTTGAGTTTTTCTTTTGGTTGCTATGGGTTAAGTTCTATTAGGTTTCTCCTAGTTTGTTTTATTAGAAAATGGTATTTATTTGACTGTGGTATGCTACCTAAAATTGTTATAATTTGTTTCTATATTTCCATAAACATTGCTGTGTTTATTTTGGAAGGGTGGTTACGTATGAAAAAAAAAAAAAAAGTTTAAAAATATATTGGTTATCTCTCACATCTAATTTTCTCTTGTAATCTGTGTATATAATTTTCCTATAGCAGCAATTTAAACAAAAGGAGAAAAAAAAAAGGGATAGGGGAGAGGGACATTAGAATCTATTTTCAGGATGGCATATCAGACCACACGCACTTATGGGGTAGAGTAGGTTTGTTATTTTGGGCAGTACTGTGGAACTTATGAGAAGCTTTCTTTTTTTATACAAAGTTAGTTCAGAGTAGATTAAAGTTTATTTCAAACTCAGCATATTTGACCTCAAGCATCATAAGAGTCATGTAGAATTGGCTCATGCTATTAAATTCCTACAGCGAACTCCATAATAATGATTAATTTCTTTCATAAACTCTCTTCATAATTAATACAGGTTTCATTGTGGGCACTGCTATTCTCATATTGATTATCTCTACAATTTAGATTGGACTTGTAAAATGATGTCTTTGTTTACTCTGATGACCAGACATTTATTTTACTTGGATAACTCTCATCATTTGCAAACTGAACTGGGGATATTGCTACCATAGAAATTACAAATATTTCAGAGCTGTTTCATGGAAGAGCAGGGATAATTTTTTGGCACCTGAGATTAATAATACTTTGGTGTTCTCCGATGCCCCTCATCTGAGAATCTGAGTTCTTTATGAACATCAATTAATTAAGCTTTAAGACACCCTCCTGAAATAGGGAAACATTAGTAGCCTCTTGCACTGATGGATAAACTCGGATTTAGAGATGTTGACTGACTTTGTCAAAGTTACCTGCCAAGTTATCATGAATATAACCCAGATTTGTTGATTACCAATTTTGTCCTTCAGTTGTGAGGAGTTTCTTTCTCCTGGCTTGATAATTTTTTATGCGGCGTAGTTCCTTTTGGCAAAATACACTTTAAAAAATGTTATAATGGCTGGGGATGCTTTAGCTGCTTGAGCAAGTATGGACCTTTCTTGTTACATGTTTCTTCTCAAAAATAGTTTTATTTCTAGGATTGTCTTGTAAGCTGCAGTTAAATCAGTAAACTTTTAAGACTCTAATAATCTCTTCTGGAAAAAAGGGATTTTCACATTTCTGACAGACTTCAGGAGAAGCAGCTTTACTGAAAAAAGCATAAAATAATGAATGATGTGACTGAGATTTGAGTGTATTGAAGGAAAAGAGCCACAAACCAGATTGTGTAACATCACTCTGTACACTTTATATGATGTTATGCAACAGGTGAACCTTCCTCTTGGTTAGCTCTGTGTATTAACAATATAAATCCACCCTAGTACAGTACTTAAAAAAACCCCAAACCTTCTGATATAGCTCCAGTCCTGAGAGATCTCAGGGATGGGGGCAGTGTATTTTGTTTAGTTCCATTGCCCAGACTCCGAAGGGTCCCAAGTCCCACGGGAGCTGCTGAGCTCCCCTTGTTAACTTCAGAGGGTGCAGCGGGAAGTTGCAGTAACTGGCAGGAGGCATCTTTGGAAAGCCTGGGAGATAAACAGGAATTCCAGTTTTTGAGCTGAATTCAGCCATCCTGCTGTTGCCAAACCTACAGGCAGGGAGGGGGAGATGTGGATGTAACAAGCGGCACGTATATCTGTACTAATACACCCAGTGCAACATCCCCCCTGCCTGAGGACAGTAAGTGCAACTGAGGACAGAGTGGAGTTTATGAGAGTACCTCATATGTTGAGATGCTTTATAGTCCCCCCCTGTGAATAGCCTAGCGAAAACCATATGTGAAATATAAATATACTGGGACTTAAAAATGGAGCTGTATTCCAGCCTTTTAAGTAAATTTTGTAACATGCTGCATCTGAGGGCTTAATGTGTGTTGTGTCCAATGCTAGCTGAATAGTGCGTGGCTTAGTAAGTGCAGTATGTACTGGAGACACTAGAGGGTCTGATGGAAGATGCGAAAGGAGGACGAGAAGATGGTGGAAATAGCACATTTTAATGAAAGAACAAATCCAGTTCGAACCAACTGGCTGCTTGTTTCCTTCGGTCCAAAGGCAACAATGAGTTTTGCTGTCATGCTGAGTCAGTTGGCAGTGACTCACTTTGTCAGACTCAAAATTGTCCGGCATTTCATCAGAACTGGATTACACAATGGGTTTTTCCTTTTCCCCTCTTTTTTTTTAAATTTTTTTTTCTTCCCCAATACACTTGTAATATTAATAGGCATGTAAATCATCTGATGTTAACATGTTTCTTCATTAACTTTTACTTTTTTAATTATAAGATTAGTAATCATACAACTTCCTAAAGAGGGAAACACAGTAATCCCAAATCTGCCTTGAAATTCTAAAGCGCAACCTTTCTTAGTTATGCACTTCTCTCAGTTAAAAATAAGTTAAAGCCTTTTGTTACTTTCCACAGGATATTGGCATAGCTAACATATGCTCACAATTGTTCAGCTGAGCTATGTGTTCTCTGTTGGGTGTGGAGAGAAAATTTGTATGTGGAAACAGCAGCCAACATATCGGAGTTGAATTCTTCTCCATGGCATGACTTTTTTGGTTATTTCTGCAAAAGCCTCTTGGAGAAAGCCCTCAAATGTAGTATTTCATCCACTGAAGCAGTGTGTGCATGTGATGCGATTTATTTTATGGGCAGATGTATTCCTTAAAAAAAAAAAAAAGACACATTACCTAAAATGTAAAGCATATGATTCTGTAATTAAAAAATAAGAACATCCTTATGGTCTGTGTAGTTTATGAAAAAAGTTAGATCTATGAGGCTTTATATCTAACTCTGCATGTCAGCACACTTCACCCAATTCTTTGATTTTAGCACCTATGCTGTTACACAGTTTCAATCAAAATGGTATGAATAAACTAAAAATGTGTCAGAAGTGATGCTGAGTTGGCTGGACAGCGATGCATCTGTTCTAAAATACAGCATTTCTAAGTTCAACCAGCTTGTCTTCCTTAATTCAACATCTGTATTTTCCACCTGCGTGATTAAATTATGTTCAATCAAACCCATTTTGTAATTACATATTTAAGGAGAAAATATGGACCTTCAGTTTTTTCATCTTAGAAGATCTGAGATATCTGGAATATACGCCTGTCCCAACCTCAACATCCTATCCTGGGTTTAATCCCATCCGTCTGTGTCTGGAATCAGTCCTGGTGGCTATGAAATGGAAAGCTTCCAAGCGTCTTTGAATAATTTTTTAATTTTGTTCTTCAGTGGTTCTAGTTCTTTGTTGTTAATTAGATCAAACCACATTTCCACTGAGGCTGTAACAGTAGTGTCATCAGCCTGTAATCTGTCGAGTCCCTCTGAAACCTCCTTCCACTGCTTTTGTGAATTTAGTACCTCTCTGTAAAGTTCCTTGCAGAGTAAAATGTGTGCTATTTTTTGATCAAAGTCCTTCTTGTTCTCGGTGCAAATTTCAACACACTTGTTGATGCAAATGTAGAGGCATGTGTTCCTGACAGGAACACGAAGTGTCTCTGGGAACCAGGGACATCAGTCTTCCTTTTTCACTCGAGGTAGCCAGGCTACCGGTGATAGTTTTATACTGGTGATAGTAATGTTACAAAATCTGTCGTGGTTTTTTTGTCTTTAGGCTCTCCAGTACAGTTTTGGGAAAGTTTGGTTGTTATTTTTTTACTCCATGTGATTGAAATTCAGTAGTAAGCAGCTGAATAGCAGAAACAGAAGAAATTGTTTTAAACATGCTTGTTTCCATTTTTTGTTGTCTAACCAAATAGTAAAGAGATCTTTGTAATTTTTTTCTCGTTGTTCTTGGGTGGTATCTTTGGTAGCACTGCACTGACATTTCTGGCTTTTCTTTTGATACAGAATTAATAGCAGCAAGCAAGGACATACATTTCATTGTCTGTATGCTGGTGGCCATTAGGAGGGCATTTGTCATGTTCAACTGGCCAACTTGCACTGAAGTCACTGTTCAATGCTGTTAGTTTTTCTTTTATTCCCCCCCCCCCGCCCCCGCCCTTCTTCATTTGGAGAGTCTTGTAGTGGACAGGTGAATTTACAAGTCTCTAAAAGAAGTGTTTCAATCATCGCTATCAATTGCTCCCTTTGTGTTCCATTGAAGGCAATATCATTAAGGTAAAATAAGGTTGCATCTGTCTTGTTAAGCAGAGCATTACTTTATAGCATAATCATCTAGTATGCTTATTTCTGGGTCTTCAAGACACAAAGGTGTCTAATGTTGAAGAGCATCTAGGAGGTCTGGAGCACAGATTTAAATTGTCATTGCTGCTACGTACAATAGTGATAATGATAGCACTAAAAACATCTCACTTTCAGGATCATCACACTCACCAGAGCTCTGCTTCAGTAGTTTCACTTAAAAGATCATCTCATCTTGAATGGTCTGCAGAAATGAATTGTCTGCACTTTTTGAGGTAGATGTGAATTCATCCTAACTTCTTTTTGAACAATTTTTGACAATTCCTACACTATGCTCTTAAATAAGTATTTTGAGTTTAGTATTACTTTGGTACATACGTACACTTGTTTCCAGGTGCTTTCTTCAACTACTCTTGAAGTCAGATGAATATCTTACGTGTGTTAACTATCAAGCTCCAGTTTGTATCACTGTTGTCTTTAATAGTAAGAGCAAGAAACCTGCTGTCTGGATTTAATAGTTAGGATTGAAAACCTGAGTGAGGCAGCTAGCTTTCATTAGACCCTCGCAATAGAATACTCAGAATACTTACCGGCAGTTTTTAGATCCTAAAAATATTGTAAGCTCATGTTCAAAGCTAGTTTCATTTATTACTTTCTTTTTAGCATCTCATGACAAATGATTCCATCAACTAGCTGCATCTCTCTCATCAGACCCTGAAAGCCTTGCTTACTCCCCATGCAAGTAGATAGGCAAAAGTGTACACTTTTTGCTGTCTTTTACAAGGGACAGAAACATTGTACTCTTGTCACTTTCCTATGAAGTTTTAGAATGTTTAAATTTTTCATATGCAGATTGAAATTAGCCTAATTTTTCAAGCATCACATGTTCCTATTTTTTGTTACTTTCATGTAAATGTCTCTAAGTGGCAGATCCTGGATATCTGGCAGCGCTAACAGAAAAATGCCACTGGATCATTCCTGTATCTGATGTTGTAAATATAGGTATCACGACTCATGGACTCTTGGCCAAACTATATATAAGCAACTGCAGCAAAGTGTAATAACACCTCCCCTGGGACCATTGTGAGGGGCTGAGGAGAGTTCTTCTGTAACTTGTGTTACAGTAGATTCAGGCCTGATGTCTTGGGTCAACTATATTTGTGCTTTTGAAGCCACCTCTAGATTGGACTGTTGGGGCTTTATCTCAGCAATCACATCTGTGTGAGTTTTCGTTTGATGTTTAAATGGGAGGGCATGAGGAGCACCTCTTTAAAAGCCAGTGTTCCTCAGATGCTTTCAGTTGCTGAAAGGAGAGAAATATGCTAATTTACCAGTACCATACAATCTGTGCTGCTTTTCTTCATATTTCTCATTGGCATACTTAGTGGTCCTTTACAGCTTATTGCTTTTTTGTTGGTGTTGTTGATGATGCTATTTTTTTTTTCCCAATCTCTTCTGGCTGCAAAGTAGTATATGTCTATACACCAGTATCACCCTCTCTGTGCAGTCTTAGATGTAGTGCTGTCAAGTGAAAATCTAGCTATTAGTTTCACAAGTAACACTTCATTTAAATTGTTTATTGACAATTTCTCAAAGATGGGGGTACAAATACTACTTTAAGAATGAAAAGGACTTAACAGGCACTTCAGGAAGTCCCAAGAATTTTTCTGTGGGTTGGGAGCCTGGCCACAGCAGGAGAATGTATGGGATGGTTTTCTCTTCATCCCCCAAGTACTCCCTTGTCACCACAGGGTTGGTGTTAGGTCCAGAGTTTCACTCAGAAATTCCCAGGCCTTGAACTAGTCTTGAGTACACATGAGACAACAGAGCACTGAAAGGCTAACTTAGCAGGAGCGAGTTGGAGTATGAAGGTACACTAAGAGGAGCAGGGTTAAGGCTGCAAAGCAACCACATTTTTTTTACTGTATATTTTTTTTATTACATGCCACAATCAACAGCTCTTCCCAGACGTATGCAGATATCTGTGACAAGCCTAAAGACTGCAGCTATAGGAAATTCTTTTTTAGCCCAGGCAGTACTGGCTAGGATTATTTTTTTTTTTTAGCTGAATGGACTTCAGTTCCAGCTCAAATCCATGAAGCTAGGGATGCTTAGGGCTACTCCTAAAACACTGGAGTGCTTCCTGGCCATTTAATTGTGACAATGGATTGATTCAAGTTACAGTGTTTTACTTCCAACTTTATGGTCTGCCTTTGCCACAATTTTCGACATAATTCCTTGTCTTTAATCTACACTTCTTTCAGATATTATAAAACAAATTGGAAATACCTTATTTCACTCTTGTAGGGAGGTTTTTTTAATACTCCTTGAGGGGAATGAGCTAACTTTATGCACTTTTCCCTTATTTTATTCCCCATTTTGCCTGTCTGTTCCTTGATGGCTTTCATTTTTTGATCAATTCCATCAATTTTAATTGGAATTTTTTTTCCTGTCTTCTCTTGTGATAAAAAGATATTTTCATGTAATCTGTTTCTTTGGGCCCAATGGTAAAAGGTCTGTCTTTGGGAATTTGGACATCTATTTTCCATTAAAATGAATGGAATATAGTGTTAGTATCTTGCAGGGATTTGAACACCTTTGAGCTGTTGAAAAGCAAATATTCTCATTTCTCTGAAAGGGACCTCTTGCCATAGATAGGGATGGATAACCTTGGGCTTTGAGACTGTGGATAATGCTGAAAGCCTGTAAGTCAACTCATTGGTTTCATTTGTCTTGCACATAACTTTTCTTGGAAGAGTAGCCCATAAAGTCATCCCAAAGAACTTCCAGCACCATTAAGTACTAACACCAAAAACTCATAGAAATTGTCATGTTGTGGCTTCTCCAGAAAAAAATATATAATTGATGTCCTTCCTATTTTGAGACGGGTCAGACTGAGCTGACTTTTAGCAGTATGGTTAACTGGTACTTTTTTTTCCCTGGTGGTTGACTTCTTGTGCTCCAAAAATTACAGGTTTAATTTAGGAGGTAAAAACCTTGTAACCTGCTTGACTGTGAGGTTCTAATTAAAAATTGCACTAGATGTGAGCTGACCCTTGGTTATTTGCAGTCAGCCTCCTAATACAAGAAATCATGAATGTTTGAAGCAGTGTTCATTCTGAAGACTATAAACTTTCATTTCAATGTTAAAACAATTCACTGTTTTACTGTTGGGGTTTTTTGTTTGTTTGTTTTGTTTTGTTTTGTTTTTGTTGTTTGGTTTGGTTTGGTTTTTGTTTCCAAGGAGTAAGACAGAAAAGAAAGGAGATAATCCTTTATGGAGACTTTGAGCACTGTTGCCACATTTTGATACCTTGAGTCCTGAGTAGTGTTTAGATTGAAACAGCAGTTTGTGAGAGTAATGCCCCATAAATTCTCTTCATTATAACCCTGTGACTACCTTTCTCATACCTATTTTTAACCTGTGAATGATTATCAGCATTAGATGCATGCACGAGCTGCATGTGGTGCCTGAACAGCCACTCTCAGTTTTCGTGACTGAGAATAGATGTGTTGCACCAGGTAGCCATTGAGAGGGCAGTCCCAGTTTCCCCCCATAAGCCCGTATCTGATAATCCCCAGTGAATTTTTATGGTGTGTTACGGCTTTGCTATATGAATCCCTAGGAATTCCAGATTGAAACTCAATTTTACTTACTCAGTTGGATGGATGCACGATGTATAGCTTAATATGTATGTGGGATTTCTATCAGACGTGATTTTTGTCTCTTGCTTGGTGCCTAGCCCACAAATAGTCTACTGAAGCTAGCTGAGACTTTAATTTTGCTGTATTAGTATTACCTTTGTTTCTGAAAGGCAAAGCTTTAAGGTGTACTGGCATTTATGATTCTGACATATGTGATGTTATCACAGTGTGGTAAAAGCAAATGTTAATTCATTCTGAGACCACAACAAAGAGTACTTAAAGTCGTATTTGTATCCTGATTCGTACTGATATTTTGTTGGCTTCAGAACAACTCAACAAATGGAACAGTAGGACAGCAAAGTACCAGTAAATATAAAGTTATCTTTATTCCAACTTCTGTTTATTTTGTTTGTGGTTTTTTGTTTGGTTTTTGTTTTGTTTTGTTTTGTTTTGTTGTTGTTGCATACTATCAAATGATTTCACAATGTGACCTCTGATTTTGAAACAAAACAAATTAAATGTTAGTTAGTACTGATTAGTGCAGTATTAACATTGATTCTTTATTTACTCAAAAATCAGGAAATTAAAGTTCCCCTGACAAACTTAATTATGCCTAATTGCACGGATATTACAAAGGGGATCTCTCATTACATAATCCTAGACCATCTTGGTAGCAATACCAAATACTACAGTCCTAGCTAATAATGGCAAAGAAAGTTAGAGAAAAGGAGTGTTTTGACCATAAAATAATATCTAATTCAGGCTCATTACAAAACCTGACTGAAGAGTAGCTCTGAAGTTGGTACACTTTGTTTCCATTTTATCATTTTGAAAATATTATGTCACCTTGTTCTGTATGTTCCAGTTCTGTAATGAAAGACCCTTTTGTTCAAGTACAGTCAAAGTAAGAGCTGTTTGTCTATAGGATACCCAAGCTGATTTCTGTCAGGGTTCCACCACCACTAATCTCACCAGATCTTCCAATTTTTGATAAGTCTGATGGAAAGAAAGGCTCATATCTCTGTTCATGTTTAAAGTAAGACCTGAGGGTTAATTTTCAGTTAATACAACTTTTTGCTTTTAATTTGCCTGGCTTTAAATAATAAACTCTTTCATCTTTTCCTTACAAAATGGATTTCAATTAATATTTCAGGAAAAGAAACGCACCTCTAAATGTGTCCTTTAAAACAGCTGAGCAAACTGTGTTCATATTATCACAAAATATTCTTCTTTAGGCTAAAACTAAAGGACTAATTGGAACCAGTCTTGTGTAGTTTTTCTAAGAGAACTCACCTTATATAAAGGAAAAAAATATTCAGACCAGGACATTCCTTTTCTTTATTACATCTAGTACATCTAGTTTTTTATTCTTCAGACACATCTTTGACTCAAGGTTTCGAAGATGATGAATCTTGCCCACCTACACACCCCCAAGGTGGTCTACAGATAATCAAGGTTTGCGAAAGTCAAACTTGTATACTCAGTTCTGGTGGTGGCAGTGCTAGTAAAACGGTTGCACACTTACTAGTGTTGCCTGTGTGTTTGATACAGAGGTCAACAGTTAAGGTTTTATCTTGGAGTGGGCTTCTCAGACTAACAGGATAAACCTTTGTTTGATGTTTTATTCATTTCCATTTCTTTACTCCATGGTGTCGGTAATGTTTAGTTTGCCCCAGAATGCAATTGGGCACTTTTCTATACCTAGAGGTCAGAGACAGTTGGCCTAAACACCCAAAGTCCCCGTGCCTCATTTTCTATTAGCTGGCTGTGGGATTTTAGGGGCATATATCCAAAAACGCTAAGCATGGGGACTTAGCAGGAATTTGGGTCATCTGAATCTGGGTCCTAGGGTGAAATTTTGTGCTGAGCTGCTTCAAAGTGTGATACAAACCACAGAGCTCTGAGAAGAAGTCCAGCCTTCTCAGTAACTTAACAACTCTAGTCTGCCTGATAAATGCATTGGTTGCCCCTAGCCTAGAATACATGGAGAAAAATCTTACACAGGAACTTTCATACAGTGCCTGTATTTGAGGAAAATAATCCTACGTCAGCTGAACTATTTCACTGTGAGGTATTAGATGAATAATGACACTTAGTGTTGCTCCTTTCAAATATTACAGCATTATGTTGTGATTGATTTTTTAATTTTTTTTGTGTGTTGGTCATGTAGCTGCAGCTTTCATAAAAAAAAAAATAAATCTAGTTTTTATAATGGTATAGAAAAGCTTTAAAAGTACTTGGGAACATGATAGAGAGTTTAGAAAAAACCCCAAACCTGTAACTTTTAGAGACTACTCAAGATTTTTTGGACGTTTGCAGTTTCTGTTTGTCCCTTTTCTGCAGTGGTGTTTTATGTCCACTTCATGTACAGTCAATCACATGAAAGGTAAAGCATGGAATTTCTGTCTTTGTACATCCAAGATATTTAAATTGCATTTTTGTTTTTATTTTTTCAGAACTAGCTATTCATTTGGGGGTCAGTACTGTCAGGTGTGATATTCTAAACTAGAAGATAATTATCTCTTGAAAGAGTAGCATCTTTGAAAATACTGACATAAATATTTTCCAGGTAGAATGTACTCATGCTCATAAGCTTGTGAAAATGCTCAGTTACACTCAGAGGGTAAATAACAGCTTCCAAAATATTGCTAGTGATGCCTCTCACTTTTTTCCTGCCTAGATCAGATCTTCATTCATGATAAACTTAGTGCATCTCAACTGATACGAAAATCACTAGAGTTGCAGAAGTTTGTTTTGTTTTGTTTTGGTTTGTTAGGGTTTTTTTTCTACTGTTTAGAGAGGGTAAAAGTGAAGTGCTGGCCACCTGGAGCTTCAGCATTTTCACTCTGGTTCACGTCATACAAATATTATTGACAGCAATCAAATCCTCCTGCATGCTTTCTAACTTTCTGGGACAAAAATAGAAATCTTTGATAGTCACCCTTGTTATCTGGTAGAAGAGAGTGATGGATGTGCATCCTGACTTGTTTGTTACCATGGCTCCTTTAAGGTGGTAAAAGGACTTTTTAGAATTTGATGTTCAGTTTGGGATGGATTCAGTATGGATTTCTGTAAGTAAATAATCAAATTTCTAATCCTTAAATGTTGACTGAACTGCAACATAATTATTTATGATAGAATTGTAGGTACCCTTTGGGAACCTTACAGTTGTATAATAAAGTGTGCACCATACAATGCAGTAGGCTGTGTAACAAGATCCGACTCTATTGTAACTCCACAGCTTGGATGAGGGCCTTGCACGTTAGCTCAACGGCTAAATTGGTCACGAGTGGCCTGCCAATGCAAATCAAGGTAATATCCCTGCACTCTGTTAACTGCTGGGGATGAACACATATATAGCCAAGGCCACATAGATAACTGCAGGTTTGGTGGGTGTGAAATTATTGCAACATTCAAGACAGAAAGCTAGCATCTGAACATCCCAAGTGTGTGCGCGTGTGCATGTGCATGTATGTGTGATGTGGAGATGGAGATAAAGAACGTGGGAGTCTGTGGACTTCTTGTGTGGTTTTGGTTTTTGAGTTGGCAAATGGTATGTTAGTATGACACTGGTCTTCTGGAGTTTGTTTTCTGAGGACTCTCAGTCCCTGTAGGTGGTGATTGATACACCTAAGTGATGATGGGTATAAAAGCAAAGGATTGGCTTTGTTAATACGAAAATCTATTATATTGCCTGGATCTCACTGTCAGAATTTACTGATGTAGCAGCGCTGTTTCCCCAACACAGCACTAGAGTAATGCAGTACTGTTGTATCTGGGATTATTATGCAGTGGACACGCCATAGAATCGTTAAGGTTGGAAAAGACCTCCAAGATCATCAAGTCCAACCTTCTACCCAACACCTCCATGACCACTA
>WTSP01001054.1:36606-47517 GCA_025331215.1 Actenoides lindsayi | reverse complement strand
GTGAACATTGCATCTTCAGATTAGTTTTCCAACTGTTGTCTATTTAAGTGCATATAAATATTTCACTAAAATACACTTCTCCCATGTTTATAACATTAAGTCTATATTCTCCCTCTCCCAGGAAGAAGTAACATAATAATGAGGGAGTAAAGGTGTGAATGGGGCTGTGGTGGAGGCTGGGATTAGGTTCAACAAGGCCGAGTGCCGGGTTCTGCACTTGGGTCATAACAATCCCATGGTAAGCTACAGACCTGGGGATGTGTGGTTGGAAAGCTGCAAGTTGGAGAAAAGACCTGGGGGCATTGGTTGATAGTCAACTAAAGATGAGTCAGCAGTGCGTGCAGGTGGCCAAGAAGGCCAGTGGCATCCTGGCTTGTATTAGAAACACTGTGGCCAGCAGGACCAGGGAGGTGATGGTCCCCCTGTACTCGGCACTGGTGAGGCCACACCTTGAATATTGCGTGCAGGTCTGGGCCCCTCACTAGAAGAAGAACACAGAAGTGCTGGAGCGTGTCCAGAAAAGGGCAAGGAGGCTCATGAAAGGCCTGGAGCACAAGTCTTGTGAGGAGGGGGGTTGTTTAGTCTGGAGAAGAGGAGGCTGAACGGAGACCTTATCACTCTCTACAACTCCCTGAAAGGAGGTTGGAGCGAGGATGAGGACAGCCTCTTCTCCCTGGTGACATGTGCCAGGACAAGAGAGAATGGATGCAAGCTGTGCCACAGGAGGTTTAGGCTGGATATAAGGAAAAATTTCTTCACCGAAAGGGTTAGCAAACACTGGGATGGTCTGCCCAGGGCAGTGGTGGAGTTGCCATCCCTGGAGGCATTTAAATAGTATCTGTACCTGGTGCTCAGGGACACGGTTTAGTGGTGAGCTTGCAGTGTTGGGCCGAAGGTTGGACTAGATGATCTTGAAGGTCTCTTCCAACCAAAGACATTCTGTGATCCTATGAATAGACCTGGTGAGCTTTAGTTACTGTATAGTTAATTAATTTCCTGATTATAACTTTTTCCCATCTGAATACGAAGTTCTGGATGAAAAAATGTTTCTCATGCAGGAGATTTAAAATATGTACACAAGTAACATGTAAATTATATGCACAGCAATTTACTTTGCTAACTAGAGCCTGATTTCTCTATCAATGGAATCAAAATTATGTTTTTGACATTAAAACTACTCTTGAAGTCAAACTAGAAGTCTTTTAATCCCATTCCTGAATAAAATGTATTTATTTAATGTTTATATTACATAGTCCATTTCTATTATATGTGCTCTGTTTTGTGTACATTTCCATATAGGAACACCAGATAATGTTCTTGCTATTGAATTGTAAGTTTGATCCTTGTTCTCAGAAACAAGTATGGGCTATGTAACTGAATGATTTGAAGCACGTTGGGCAAATGGAATATAATCTTGTGTAAATATTTTAAATGTTTTCCGTATTTATAAGGATGATTCCCTTGAGGAAACAGTCTCTCAGGATAGAAGTTAATTCAAAGCTAAAGCAGAGCAGCTGACTTGTCATATTCCCCCATACTGCTGAAATGTTGATTGATTCAGGAGCTAGTCTGGAAAGTGATGGTGTTGATGTTAAAAAAACCAACTTACTCACCCTCGGTAAAATACACAGAAAATGGAACCCCACAGTAAGGTCTAGTCCCATCTGAGATGTCACACACAAGATGAGTGATTGCTGATGAGGGAAGAGTGTTTGATGGTTTTATGACAGATTTTTGACGTTTATCCTCAGAGTTTGTGAGCCAGAGATGAAGACCATGGAGTCCTCCTGCTAAAGATGAAGCCTGTTGATGGTGAGTTAAAGCCTGACCCAAAGTCACCGTCTCAAGGATATACCTGGGGACAGCATTGCACTTCAGGAGGGTCACATTCTACGCTGCCACCTGAAAAAGTTAGGAAACGAGTGATTTAACTAACAAGAACTGCAATTAAATGGAAGCTTTGCCGTCCGTAGTTCGTCCATATTGAGTTTCAATCATAGAGGGGCAGGGTGATTCACACATTTTTTACATAAAACTGTGGCAGTGCCACTGACCTGTCCAAGATGACATAGTAGATGATCCGAAATGCAATTATTTTGAAGATAATTCAATCTTAATCTTCCTGAGCCTCACTTTCACTGTTAAAAAGAAGTTAATAACTAAAAATCTTAGAGTGCTGAAGAGACCTGACTGCATTGTTTCATCAAAAATGGTCTTTCATGAAAAATATTGGTGTCATAGTAAACAACAGTTTAAAAAATATAAAGCTGCATTTAGAAAGTTCTCTTGAAAGAAAGGTTTACCATTTTGTTGCCATAATTTTAAAATAAAAATACCTGTAAATATTCTAAAAAAACCAGAATTGTGCTGTGCTTTTAATATTGAATCATGATTTATAATTTCAGTTTTACAGTAAGTGACAACATTTTTTTTTTCACATTGTTTTGTTAACAGAAAGACTGGAAATAAAATTCTTCCGCGAGAAAACAGCAAATACAAGCCTTCCCTTCCACAAGTCCTGCTGTGGGTGCTAGAATTTCTAGGGTTTGCTTCCTTAATGTATTGGTATCCCTGGGTAGAAAAATACACAATTATCATTGTTATCGTAAATAAACTGTACCATCTTTTAATTCTCTTAGTTTTTTTTGCAGTATTCTAGACATATGCTTGGAACTACCCCTGCTTCTCAAAATGACATATAAATAAACTCTTCACCAGAAAGTTCTCAGAAGAAATCCTGCTTAAATTTTTTTCTATTTTACTGGTTTTGTAGTGATACACATTTTTATTTTAATTACTTCAGTTTTGAAGACAGGACTGAAAGCATTTTTGGTAAAATGAATTACTTATTGTTGAATTACTGTCTGAAGGACTTACCTGAGATGGGAACACA
Organism: Actenoides lindsayi; assembly: GCA_025331215.1. Taxonomy (NCBI): domain Eukaryota; kingdom Metazoa; phylum Chordata; class Aves; order Coraciiformes; family Alcedinidae; genus Actenoides; species Actenoides lindsayi. The sequence continues at coordinate 44,624 of WTSP01001054.1, read as the reverse complement.
ACTGTGCTTGGAACTGAACACTTTGGGTTAAATCCTTTCCCATTAAAGCCAGTGGCAGAAATCCCATTCACTTTGATGGAGCCAAGAGTCAGGTTTCACCCACAGTGAGAGACAGTCCTTGTCTGGAAACTCTAGACCTCACCACTCTTGTGCTTTGGCAAGTGAGTCAGGAAACCTCTCTAGCCACCCATACACAGGCTAAATGCTCCAAGGGGTTCCTATCAATAGGACTGAAACAGAAACAAACAAAACCCAAGGATGTGGCCCATGCAGCAACACAAGTCCCTTTGTCTCTTTTCTGGAACTCTTCATAGGCCCCTCAATTTCTAATTGAAATCTGTAAAATGCCAAATTCATTATTGTCTCTCCATTGTGCTTCTAGGCAGAGGCAAAGACTGTTACATGTCACTGCTTGGTATCGGCAGCACACAGTTAGACAGATAGACGCAGTCTTCATTTAGTGTTGGAGAGCTATTCTTCCTGGAGTTTATTGTTTGTTTGGTTGCGGGTTTTGGTTCTTTATTTTTTTAAATTTAAAAAAAAAATAGTTTCAGACTAGAATTTCCTGCATCTTGTAGTTCCTATTTTGGAAATACCTTAATGGTAGGAAGCTCCCAAGTTCATAGTCTCCACAGTGTTCTCAGGTTGTAAGGTTTTCAATATGTCTTATATTTTAAGCCTGTATTGTTCCACTGAGTATGAAAAGTCATAGATTGGCATGTCTGGCATCATCTTCACATCCTTTCTTAATGTGCAGATACAAGGTTGCTTGAAGAGGAGGGAAAGGGGTTCTTTTCTGGACAAAGAAACAAAATATTGGTTTATTTGCTCTTCAAAGTGCCTTTTGCATCTCCTGAACAGGTATATTTCAGGGGAAGCAGACTGATTCTATTGCAGTTATGGGTATGGGGTGGCAGTTTTAATCTGAATGAAGTCATCTAGATGTGAGAAACAAGTAAATCAGATTGCTAATTGAGCCTGACCCACTGTTCCTCCAGCAAAGCTCTTCTGTTGACTGAGATGATTCTAAATTTGTGGTGGGTTTCTGTGAATCACAGAATTACTGAGGCTGGAGAAGACTTCTGAGATCATCAAGTCCAGCCTATGACCCAGCACTGCCACATCGGCTAGACCATGGCACTAGGTGCCACATCCAGCTTTTCTTTAAACTCATCCAGGGAAGGTGACTCCACCACCTCCCTAGGCAGTCCATTCCAATACCTGATCACACTCTCTGTCAGGAAGTGCTTCCTGATATCCAACCTAAACCTCCTTTAACAGCTTCAGGCCATGCCCTCTTGTCCTGTCACTAGTTGCCTGGGAGAAAAGCCCAACCCCCACCTGACTACAACTTTTCTTCAGGTAGTTGTAGAGAGTGACAAGGTCCCCCCTGAGTCTCCTCCAGGCTAAACAACCCCATCTCCCTCAGCCTCTCCTCGTAAGACTTTCCCTCCAGTCCCTTCCCGAGCCTCATTGCTCTCCTCTGGAACCCACTCCAGCAACTCAATATCCTTCTTGAAGTGCAGGGCCCATAACTGTGCACAGTACTCGAGGTGAGGCCTCACCAGTGCTGGGTACAGGGGGAGAATCACATCCCTAGTCCTGCTGGCCACACTATTCCTCATACAAACCAAGATGCCATTGGCCTTCCGTGCCACCTGAGCACACTGCTGGTGATGACTCATGTTCAACCAGCTGTCAACCGGCACTCCCAAATCTCTCTCCACTGAGCCTCTCTCCAGCCACTGATCCCCCCGCTGTAGCATTGCCTAGGGTTATTGTGGCCAAAGTGCAGAATGCTGCACTTGATCCTGTTGAACTTCATACTATTGGCCTCGGCCCATCGACCCATCCTGTCCAGGTCCCTCTGCAGCATCTTCCTACCCTCCAGCAGATTGACACTCCTTCCCAGTTTGATGTTATCTGCGAATCTACTGGGCGTAGACTCAATCCCCATATCCAGATCATCAGTAAAGATGTTGAATAGGAGTGGGCCCTGTACTGATCCCTGGTCACCAGATGCTAACTGGATGCAGCACCATTCACCACCACTCTCTGGGCCCTGTCATCCAACCAGTTTTTAACCCAGCAAAGGGTGCACCTGTCTAAGGTGTGGACTGCCAGTTTTTCCAGGAGGATATTGTGGGAGACTGTGTCAAGAGGTAGCATTAGCAGTTCCAGTCACATAAAAAGGGCCAGGCTTTTGGGTATGTAAGTTAACTGGCTATCCTAGCTATTTTAAGGAATGATACTGCTCTTCCAGGAAAAGGTTGCCTCATTTACAACCTAAGAACATCACAGCTACCATTTAAAACATCTTTTCTATATTCTGTCTATCCATGTGTGTAGTGTTTCTCATGAATATCTTTGAGATGCAATGAATAACTGGTAAACTCAACATTTCATGGTGTTTGGTCCATGTTCTACTGCATAATGTAAACAGGTAAGGCTCTTCTCCCATTTGGAGGATACCAAAAACAATTCAGTTGCTCTTTTGACTGATACATTTTGGCTGATCTGTTTTGTATCCCATTTGTGGGTTTGTGAAGTTTCAGAATAATGGATTATTGAAAGTCTCAAAACTGTTTTTTATCACATCTTATTCTGTCACCAGATTTCATATGTCATTAGGCTTCTCCACATTTCAGTTCCATCATTGTTCCCAGAGTTCAAGGGAAAAAAGCCAGAGAAGACTGAGAAACATAAAAGGAAAATATGAACAAAATAACCATCTTAAGCCAAGTGTTGGTGGGAGGTGCTATGCATAATAGGGTAATCCCATGTTCCTACAATAAAAAAATCACATGATAGAGAATAAAGAAGAATCACAAATAATGGTGGGAAAGTCTTCTATAAAGAACTTCAAGAATAAATATAATTAGCAAAGACGTTATTAATTGTGGGGAAAAGTACTTTGACCAGCCTTTCCTGTGATTTAAAATGTTTACCGACGGTGCACACACAGTTCACCAAGCCAGTAAAAAGCAAAGGCTCTAAAAAAATATTAGCAGAGGGAGGGAGGAGCTTGTGTGTTGTGCCTCAAAGGACATTTCAGTAGTTCTGAACTATCCTCTTGATTCACCCAGACATGGTCCATACTTGTACCTGGAGCAATGTTTGATGTAATCTTGCCAGCCTGAACTGCCAGCAAGCACCATAACATACTTTTCTGTGTCTTAATCCTATCCACCTAGAGTCCCATAGCCCCAGCTGATGCTTCCTTCCTGTTCCCAGCATCATAATCCATGAGAGGTTCTCACAAGATAAAGTTCAGTGTTTTCTTTCATCACTTGTGCACCAAATCTCTTTGTGGATGCTGGAGCCAAGTGCTTCTCAACAATTCTAGCTGGCATAAGAAACCACAGCAAGGTTACAGCTATCGCCCCAAGGAGAGAATCAGCTTGGAAAGCAGATAGTGAACTGAGCATCCAAGTTAAGCACCACACACTTGCATGGTGACTACTTTGGCATGTCATCAAAATCTGTGAAGAAAGGAAAGGGATAGCAGAATTTTCTATTGTCTGAATGATAAACTGTCATGACTATCATGTATGAAAATTATCTGTTACTGTTGAGGGAGTCTTTTAAAGATACAGGATAGCTGTCTTTAGACTAGTCTACAGACTAGACAAACCAACCATCTACAAGGACAGTGTCAGAATTCTTCAATAGGAAATCTTCCTGACAAAGTCACAGGACTATTTATGTGGAGCCAAGGGCTGTTTTACAAATCCCTGAAGTGTTCCATCATGTTAAGACCTGTGTGGATATGATAAGGGCTATGTTAGTTTCCACTAGCTGGAGACTGTATTTTTTTTATGTCATAGTGTCACAATGATGTATGACTATCTTTTCAAGTCTAAATATATATACATGAGGATTTTTTATTATTACTTTTAACTGTAACAGTCTAAAATATTCCCTGTCATAACTAGGGAGAAGTTAGCAAAAAAGGAAGTGAGGTCAAGAGAGAGCTATAAGCCAAATGAAATTCAATATGAGAAAGATCTCATTGGAGAAATATATACTAATTGGGTAGCAAAATATTGTCTGTATTCCAAATGACTAGAAATCTGGCAACTTTATAATGTATAGTTTTCCAGCTTCTTTCAAAACTGGTATCCAATCCTGATTTAAATATACACATTCTATTTAATATTTGAATGAATAAGGTCAGTATATTCATGGGTGAATTGTCCCATATAGCCCAGGGTCTATTTCTGTGCTAAACTTCATATCATTTTACACTTCTTGACTACACAGAAAGTTCATTGTTTGCAAGTTACGAAGAGAAGACTACTAGTTCATGAAGGAAAATATTTTTTATCTCTGTTGCACATCCTTCAGCAGAAGCCTATTCTCAGAGCAACAATTTATCACTGCAAAACTGTGAGCGGACCTGGGAAATGAGAGTAGTGTCCTCTAGAAAGAGCTAGTTTAAAAAGCTGCTGCTTGCTGTTGGCTAAGAGCTCCAGCTTATGTTCAAAAAGCCCCTTGTGGTTCCTTGCAAGAGACCCTGCCTGCTAGACTGAAAATCCAGACAACTGCCAGTATTTATCTCACTGAGTCCATTATTTTATCTTAGTGTGCAATCAGACAAAGTGAGAGAAAAACACACACAACTTTATGAGCACTGAGCCCACATGAGGCACATTTGATATTTTGGCAGCAAGCTTTCAATTTTCCAGCTGTGCCAAGTCAAGAAACATGCTAGGAAAAGAAACTAGTGCATAATTAAGTCTTCCTTTTTTTTTTTTTTTTTTTTTTTTTTCCCCTTGGAGACTTCTCAGTTGACTTTAATTATTCTCTCTCTCTCTTTTCCTCTCCCAGCTAGGGAGGTTGCTTTGTTTTTAATTTTTTTTTCAAGTGAGCTTTCTTGCCAAACAGGTTTGTTTAAGTTCTCACCATTCTACTGATTACTAACAAAACAGTTCAGCTTTCAAATACCAAGACAGAAGAAGAGTTATATAGTGGGGAAAGGGAAACAGGGATGCAGCACTAATATTTATTTTATTACTATTGATGTTACATTATCAGTGCTGTTAAATGGCTCCTTCTGTTGGTATTGCCATTTCAGTGACAGGTCCTTCCCCTTTGCTTCCTGGTCCTGGTTATGATTTGTGTCCTTTTCTCTGTCCATTATATGAGATAATCCTCCTGTCATCTTCCCACTCCTCTTCTTTAGAACTCAATCAGTATGGTTCCTTGCACCAATGAGTGCAATGAGCTAAAGTAGACAAAGGACAAAGAAGATGTTAATAACAAAAGTTCTTGGACTGTGGCTTGTCTTAATCCCAGTATCTTTTCTTGCAAGCAGTAAGCACCAGGAGGCTAAATACAGAGCAGGGCATTCTGAAATATATTGACAGGAAAAGGAACTTCTGATGCGAGACTGTAAAACCCTTAGTGAAAGGTCCAATATACTTGTGATCCTTATGATCCTAGAGTAGAATATATATGTATTATTTTCCTTCCCTATCAGTTGTGAGGAGAAATTTTTCTATTTCTGCTTACTTAAAGGAAAGCACCAGTTTGTATTACCTGACACTTAAGACTTCTCAGACAAAATGTAGGTCCATACAGAAAAAAAATCTGTGATGGTTGTGGCTTTCACCAGGTCATGGTTCTGGGAACTCATTTGTGGGAATAAAATTACTCACAAGTTCATATTTTATTCACAAAGTTTATAAGTTATTTCTGAAGTGAGGACTAGGCTGTCTTCCAAAATATCATACATAATGTCTACACCCATAGTAGTAACTGAAAGGGGTCAGAGCTTGTTGCCTGTCCCTGAGACTAAGCAGCAAGCTGTGTTTGGGTCTACAGACCCAAAGTTTTCTCCTTGCCAGAGAAATGGGATCATCAGCCTGGTTGTTGAGAACTGGTCATAGTGTGTGTCACCTGCAAACCATGTGCAGGCAATAGCTGGGGAAATGTTGTTTGACAGGACGTATGGCTGTGCTCAGGCATGAGGTAAGAGTCAGACAATGTGGGTAATGCTGGGTCCATGCTCTGTCCTGTACCTTGCCTGATTTTACTGAGCACTGTAGATACTGGTTTTGTTTAAAAAGTTTGGGTGAACCTCCCTCCCTGCCTATGGTGACTGCACATCTTCAAGAAAAAGGTTGCAAAAGCCCCTGTATCACCCAGCATGAAGAAGATGCATTCAACTGCTGGTGGGTAGATGGAGTGGAAATAAAAGGGGAAGGCTTGCTGTGTATCTGCTTTTTGCACACCTCATACAATAGCGCCAAGGAGGCTCTAGATCAAATAATGTGAATGATGGGAATTAATCACAGGTTTGGTCTTAGTTTAGAAATGTGTCAGGGAATCTATGGTCCTTCTATTCATGGGAAAAGAATCATGTGATCATACATGTGCCAAAAATTGTTTTTCACTTGATGGATTTGTAGTGGAATCTAACAGACAATTTTTGCTGAAAGAAGGAATGAATATTCAAATATGTTAGAAGATTTTTCTTTTGAACCATCAAAACAGTTTGTTCTGTTTAAAAAAAAAAAATTGCATATTCCCTATTTTTAAAAAATTGCCTAAGTTCAGAAAATGAAAAGAACTAGTGAGTTAAATCATAAAGGTGACTTGTCTCATGTAATGTAAAATGTAATGCTTTCAGAGTCTTCTTTTAAAAAAACCCCACCTTTCACGCCTTTTTCACCTAAGAGTATTTTATTCCTCATTTTAAAAAATTGTTCATTAAAAGAAAGAACTGTTTTTTTCTTCCTAGTCTAATTAAGATCTCCTATGCTGTCATTCACACTAAAAGCTGTCTCTAATGTCTTCCTGAAGACAAAGCCAAAAGATTAATAAGAGAATGTATGCAACACAAGTAGCTGCTCTATTGGACTAAACTATCCAATGCCTAGAAAAAATGTAAGAGAAATTATATTTTGTAATGTATCCTCAAAGTGGTTGAGAAGAACATTGAAGTTTCCCTATTTTGCAAAATTTAGCTATGAATGTTCAGCCAGATGCTCTGTTAGTGCCTCCTGACTGCTGTCCACATATTCAGATAAGATTTTTCTTGGGAAGAAAGGAAGAAAGGATTGCCAAGCACTCATATTTGATTTTTACAATTACATGAGGCTAAGATTTGCAGAGATGTCTAGGACATTCAGACATGTTCATGAGCATTAACTTGAAATTGCCAGACAATATGTTTTCAATCCATTTAAAAAAGATCTTTTTACATATACAAAGTATTAGGGAAGAGTTTGGTAATTATTTTTTTTTTCTTTATTTGTTTTTTGTGTTTTCTGCAAGGAAGAGAAATCTGAAGCTTGCACTACAAACAGGAAAGACTGCTCAAGTTGATTCAGACAATGAACAACAGGGAGGAGGAATGCATCCACGAAATTAGTCAGGAGGGGCATTTCTGCCCACCAGAGAAGAATTCCTCTTCACCAGCTGTGATATCATTTAACAATGACAGCTCTCTGGTTTGTAAGTGCAGCATGTGTTTTCAATGCCTTATTTGCAACTGTTTTTTGAAATAATGATTTAAGGTCATATCCTGCTCACTCGGTCTGCTTGTAGTTTCTCTGCCTGTGACGAGACAACTGCCATGAGTAAGGTGAATGGGCTTGTGGCCTCCAAGGGAAAATTCCTCATGTTTCAGACCTTGGGCCCATCCTTAACTTGTAAGAGTTAGGGATAAACTTCCTCTGTGGGTGGCCTGGGTCAACCATGTCTGTCTTTGAAGTGCACCATACTGGCCACAGTTGGTGACAAGGTATTATATGAGACAGAAGATTCTGTGTTCATAAACCATCCCTTAGGTTTTGCTCTGAAGGCATCACAAATACCTTGTTAACAACATTTTACAGGAACCGCTTTGGGAAGGGAAGTGATTGGAGACATTCCCATGAACTTTGTTTCCCCTTCTTACACCTACCCCCCTTAAGCCTTAGTCTTAAAGCAGCTAGCATGTGCCTGATGAAAAGCCACTAATGTATATGCTCTTCTTGCACTAAGTGGGACATAGTTGGATATTTACATGG
>WTSP01001054.1:0-36594 GCA_025331215.1 Actenoides lindsayi | reverse complement strand
TTCTATTCTATTCTATTCTATTCTATTCTATTCTATTCTATTCTATTCTATTCTATTCTATTCTATTCTATTCTTTTATAACATTCTACAACGTGGTTCAGATTGTTTTGATTCCAAAGCCTTTCTCCCTAAAGAAGAAAATAACCTTTTGCTTTTGGGTGTTGTTTTTTTTGTTTGTTTGTTTTGTTTTGTTGTTTGTTTTTTTTTTGTTGTTAAATAAATGTACACAGGGACAGCTGTGCATTACTTTTAAAAAGCATGGTACTGGAGAAAGCAGGTTAGTTTGGGACAGGCTGGAACTGCAAGTTGTCAGCAGGAGATGCAAAAAGGGCTATTGTCTTTGTTAAAAATAAGTAAATGAAAGCTGGAAGAAATTCTTTCATTAAATTGGAAACAGCACTATACAAGGAGTTTGAGTATTAATTAAATCACGTAGCTGTAAAATACAATTTTTGCATCATAACATTTCATTTTGGGGCTCAGGGGAGAGGTAGCAGCAAATGTCTGATTCTTTATCTGAGCACAGGGAGCTGAGGATATGTTTGAACAAAGGATCACCGTTCAGGAAAGCCTTGAGCAAGGGTGAGGGGGAAGGGAGCTAGCTTTGCCGGTGAGAGAAAACACTTATCACCTTAGACCACTGCTTTGCTGGGGGCTCAGCCTTCAGAATAGGAAGCCTACCTGCTGAATGTGCAGTGATCTGCAAGCAGCAGGATGAGACATTGCTGCTGGGTGTGTTTATAGAAAGGTAGATACTCCGCATGAGATAAAGCCATTGTTTTTTCAATGTAATAACTCCTTTATGGTATTGGCAGGACCAGATAATTCATGAGTAGATGCAAAATTCCCTGTTGCAAATGATAATAAGAAATCGCTGATTTGAGATGCTCCAATTGTTTTATAAGGTTTATATCATCTTGTGGAGGAACAAAACCTGATGAAGCAAGTATGTTTTTCAGTCCCAAAGGAGTCATTAGAAGGGAAAGGTTCTCAAGATATAACAGCTTCAAAAATATTTACATTTAGAAATGTCAAGACATTTTGCTGCAAGCTTAATCCACATCTGCCCATGCAGCCGTGATGATTGAGAGGTGTTTTGGTCCAGAGGTGCATTGCTTCCATAAGTTGGACACCTACTGCACCTCATATTATTTAAGTTGCTAAATCTGCTCTACTGTAGGATGGGAAGGGAAATTTTTGTTTTGTAGGAAATATGTGCCTGTAAAGGAACTCAGGACATGAAAGAGGTGTCAGTTCCCATGACTCCATGGATATTCAAGCTGTGGAAGAATGAAAAATACAAAACAAGGCCAATCATATAGCTGTAGATAATTCCTGGTCAACTCTAGTGATTGATTGGTGCTCTAAGATGTGCTTTATGTTATTTCATAAAAAGTAAATCATCCATGCAGTTATAGAGGTTTTGCTTTGTAAATTTCTAAAGCATAATTAGAGGCCTCTAAATCAAGACCTGAAAATTTCTTGGGATGTCAAAAGAGTGAAAAACACTGAATCTGTAAGTGTCCACCAAAATAACTTCCCAAGTGATGGTGGATTTGTTTTCACTTTGAGTGTTTAAAACAAACTTGACTATCCCCTACCAGGGTTGCTTTTATCCAAACACTGCTTACTGAGGTTTGTGCAGGAAGTATGGATAGCTTCAAGAAACAGAGTTTGTCCTAGTGCAGATGAACATGTTAATCTATTAGTTTGGGGGGTTTTCCCATCAGTTTTGTGTTCCCTTCTGCAGGTATCACTTTGAGAAAAGGAGTTAACTAGGACTAGATTGTTCCTTGTGAGTCTTCTGCAATAGGTAGAAAGGTCCCTCCCACAGATCCCTCTGGTTGTCTACTGTACTTTTGAGATTACTCTATGAAAATACATGAGCTGATTTTTTCCCAAGAGCTGCATGAGATAGATACACATACATGAGATCTTAGCTCCATATCATGGTTGCATTCACAGGGCATGGGACACTTTCACTATTTTACCCAACAACACCTCTTTGGAATATCTCCTCTTCATTCATTATCATCTTAGAGGATGCTTATAGTTGATCTGGAGCTTTATCAGACTTACTGAGTATTGTTATCTATGAGTTAACACTATCCAGTCCCTGCTGGTTTACTCAGTTATGCAGCTGCCATGATTCTGCATTTACTGACCCTACTTCTTATCCCATGGTATAGCTACTGTAAGATATAATTTCACACCTACTTTAGTGTTACAGATTTCTGTACATGGGTATAATTTCAGGAGATGCACTTGTCTCATCTTGATGTCTTATTTAACAAATGCATCCATTCCATGTATCTAGATTTAAATGCATTCTTTCAAAAGTCTAATAAATGCAAACTTTATTCCTTAGTTTTACCTCTGTAAAACTGAGTGAAGAACATTCTCCTGTGTCATAAATCACACAGTTACAAGAATTGCAATAGTAACATTTCAGTTTTCCATAACTTTCTAGAAAATATTGGGATTCCCCCAATATAAAAATCATATGAGGGTTACATGTTAAATAATTACTATTTTTGCATTTCTATTTGCAAAATTAAGCTTGTTATCAGTAATAGCAAGCTGTGTGAAGTAAGGGCATAATTTCTCATGGATTTATTCATAGACATAAGTACAAACTTATTGTATAAGTTATGAAGTGGTAAATTCCACTTTTCACTATTCTTAAATATTCATATTAGCCTGACGGTCCCTTCACAGGACACATATGTACACATAGATGAATTTTTATTCATCTTTCTGTTATCTTGGTGTTGAAGGGGTTACTACCACAACCCAGGAGCTGTATGGGGTGGTTAGCAAAGTGCTGAGACCTCATTAGCAGAAGCTGGCTGCTAATACCTCTGTTCACAGTACACCGTGTAGTAATAACACTGGCAACTCAGGGAACTAACTGTCAGCCACATTTTGTTAGAGGATTTCATCAAGCTGTTTTCAGCTGATGATCTCCTCTCAGAATCTGTGCTTGATTTGTAAAGCATAGAGCCATGTACTGTAGGGTGGCCAGGTAGGAGCTGCTGATTTTATGTGTGTTGGGTTGCAAGGAAGATATTTCAGTTCTTCAGCCAAATAATTAACATCAGGATTTTACCCTTTGACTCATCCTTGCTAATTAGCAGAATTCCTCTTCTTATTAGAGGGTAATGCTCACTGAATAAAATTACCTCTGATGTATATCCTTCTGTATGCACAAAAAGGTATGGGTTTATATTGCCTTCCACCATTTAGAAAAGGGAATTTGGGATCATAGTGGACAGTTATGTAAAAATATCTCAGTGTGGTGAGTTTAGCTAAAATGGCAATCATGATGTCAGTGATTATCAGGGATCAGTCAGACAAGGCAGAGCACCAGCAGGTATAATTTCCCTGCACACTGTGGTCACTCTATCTCAAAGAAGGTCTAGGAGAAATGAGGGCAAAGATGAAAAGCTTGGGCAGGGACAGGAAATAATTTCTGCTCGCTGTGAAGATGAATAGACTGTTCTTAATCTTGGAAAAGAGTGGTGGGGAGGTATAATATAGGTTTATAAAGCCATAAATGATACAGTCAAGCAACCTCATGCTTTTTTTTTTTTTTTTTTTTTTCCCGTCTGATGCTTTTGCCATGATTCTTTTCTTTGAGCAGTGGAGGAAGGAGCACAAGGGCCTGAGTGGATGCTTTGTTGCACACAATACGGTGTGTTCCCTCTCCTTGCTTGCTTCTTCACAGTTCAGTATGGCTCTTTCAGTGGTGTATGGGGGGAAATACTCCTGGATGTGGATGTGTCCTGGTTGGTGTCTCTGAGCCCTGGCTCCTTTCCCTGCCCCAGCAGCCTTACCCTACCTCATACTTCTTGAAACAGCTAGGTTCTGCCATGGCACACACCAGTTTGCAAATAAGATGAACCATTTCTTTTTTTCACAGCCTTCTTATAACTTTGCTTAGCAATTCCCCTGGCCTGCCTCTTCCTCAAATGTGAGTCTTTCATAATAGCTTCTGCTTCTATGAAATGAGATAAATCCCATTTGCGTGAAACAAGAACAATAAACGGATGTCACATTCTGTGTAGTACTTAAGGCTTTAATTGCATCCCCCCTCTTAAAGGAGAGGGGAGGTGGTTGTGATAACAGGCTGTTTATCTTACATTTGTCAGCAATTAGCCTGAGAAGGTGCTTGTCCTGACAATTTTCTGATCAGGAGCCAGGGTGCAAGGGAAAGCCTTTTGTCGTGGTGCATTTTCTTGCTGCTGTTAATCCACTCCCTTTGATTGATTATTACCCATATGGATTGTTACCAGAGTGGGATTATCTGCAGTACTGATAGTGTAAGGCAGAGGAGATCTGGTTTATTTCTTGCTTGATTTGCAGAAGAGAGAAAAACTATGAGGAAGGGAGGGAGGAGTACATGGATGTGTTTCGTTGGGAGTGTTCAGCTTCAAGAACAACATCTCTTTCTCTGGTGAATACATCCAAGCAGCATGTACCCAGCATCCAGAGTTATCCTGGCTTAAGCCATGTGCAAACACAGGGGAAAGGGCCACTGAGAAAAGAATGACATCAATTTTTCTTAGATTCCTTAAGTGTCCTGTTAATTTGACTAAACAGGAAATTGAGAGATTATAAAGGGCTTTCAAAAGCAAAGCACGCTGGAAGGAAACAGGTGATGTTTTGAAGTATATTGAGATCTCTCATGCTACTAAATCATAAGGACACAGTATTAGATTTAACAGGCTTTTTCTCCCCTGTCTTAGACTGGACGTACCTTACTGATGAGTATTGCACTGCATGTTTTCCACTTAACTCTAACTGTTGCTTGTCTGACATGGTTGAAAATATTTACACGTCCTAGGACATCTTGTCTTAAGTGTACTGATGATCTACTGCAGGTGACATCAGCCACCAGGGAGGGGAAAAAAATCAATGTGAAATTGTGTTGTACTAAACCTTTGAATGAAGCAAGGTAAAACTGCCAAAGTTTGAAGCACTTTCATTCTTTCTGAAAGAAACTCTGAAAAGAAGCTCACTGGTTCAGATTAATTGTTTTCAAGAAAATTAAGAATAATCTTGCTTAAAACCAATGAAAACATTCATGATGAGCAAATGAACTCAAGAAATGCAGAATCTTTATCTGTGATAACAGATGTATAGTGAATTTTTTAAAATGTTATTTACTTTAGGTGAGAGAAAATGTATGAAAGTTATCATGGAGTTTCTTGCCATATGTTTATCAGTTATAGTTAATTCTAAAAGGGCAGAGTTGGGTTAAAGGGTTCAGCTTCAGAAATTAGGGTAAGATACTAGGAATCACACATTTATCAATGCATGTACAGATAGTAATCATTCAGGCTTAGTATTTGCTTTGTAAGTTTATTCTACTGATATTTTGTGTTCATGTGCACCAGACTCTCAAATTTCAGTTGTCATTCTAAGAAGTTTTAGTGATGTCTGTGGTCAGGGCTGGGCCACAGGTGAGTGAGAAGCTGAGACACATACAAAGAGTGTTTCGGGTATATGTCTTAGTCCACTTTTGAAAGCTGTGTAGACAGATCAGCAGATGAAAACATCCTACTTAAGGTACGGTTTATGTGGGAAAAAGTGTTCTCTTTGCTAGAATTTCCACCAGCTATAGCAAGAAATGTAACAGAGGTGAGAAGACCTATTTTTCTGCTCAGGTAGCTGCACTTATAGCAGAAATTTGACAGGATAATAATGCTGCAACCATCAGAAATTGCTACACACTTGAATAAATCAGTAACTGAACTAAACAAGGTTGCAAATAATTTCCAAGTAAATAAGTAGGGGGTTTTAATGTGGTTAAAGTCTCCTCAAATACTTATTTTCAGCTTGATTCTTTTTACAGTTATTGCTGCAGGACTTTTGCTTTGTCAGATCTGAGGTCTAGTAGGTTTAGGCCATTTTTGTATTACCTTATCCCAGTAAAACTACCAGGAGCAGTCTGTATATAAAAAAAGTTTCTCCAGAAGTAAAAAATGAAGTTAATTGAATATGTAGTATTCTGCATGAAATCAGTAACCCGTCACATGGACTTGAAATGCAGTTAGAGAACAAAAAGTTGCTTACGTAAGGGGATAAGTAGACATAATGGGATGGAATTAAGAAATGGAGGTTTTGGGATGTGTATCAAGAAAAAGCTCCCTAGTGGGGAGGATAGGCTGAAAATAATCATTCACAGGAGGCATTGCTCAAGACAATTTAACTTGATGGGACAAAAAACACAAGAAATGACTGAGCGAATATAACTGAGACTTTCTGCCTCCTTACATACATCACTGAAGAGCATAAAAATGGAAAAGAGAGGTGAATATTTTTGAATGAAGACACTGAAACCAGTACTCATGCTCCCAGGGAGACCAAGATCTAGCTTCAGAAGAGGATTTGCATGCAAGTCTAAGGACTCTGGCATCTAACATGAGTGTGAAACTGAGTTTTACATCCTGACTTCTACCTTAGGGACTCTGCATTGTAATATCATTCTGCTGGACAGACTTTCTCTAGGGATGGAGGATCAAACAGCAGCCTCTTCCACCAACATGATGACTGACAGGAGACTTCTTTCCTGCATCCTTTCCTGCTGAGGCATGCTGAGCTGACTGGTGCAGCAGCACATTTCAGAGGTGGGGGTGGGGGATGCTTTCAACCCTGGACAGCTGAATTATTGGAGCAGGCTCCCAGAAGGACCATCAAGGAAGTCTCGTTATGAACATAATGATTCCAGGCCCTTCAGCTCCAGGTGGAAAACTGCTTTGTGATTTAAACTTGTGCCATCCAAAAGGTGACTGAGGCTAAGGCTAGAAGTAAGTACACAGGGAGGCTAGTTGCTGCTGTGGCTAAATGACAACCAAGTGTGAGAGGGGTTTTTGTGACTGGGTAGTTGTAGATCCACTAACTAAACTGTGCTAATGAGTGTTATCATTTCTCCCCAGAAGGGACATGGAAAATAAGAAAGACCTGTTGCAGTACATCAGGTCTCCAGAGCTGTCTACACTGAACAAAACTACAAAGTTTTGGGTTTCAGATGGTTTATCTTAAAGTTTGATTGACTGTGTGAAATGACCCATGTAACGCCTGCTGAACTTTTTTTCTCAGGCCACAGAGGATGTGAAGCATCTGCTGTCTTATGTGTATTAACATGCAAGTATCTGTATTTCCTGATCGACACACCTGCATCAACGTGGGCACTTAATCTGCTTTGGTCGAGGAGTCCCTGTGGATGTTAGTGAATCCAGTGGGGTTTAGCCATGGTACAGCTTCCTTCTTTCATGGATTTGTAACAAGTTACACAAGCAAACCAAAAAAACCCCTATCATAAACAAATCCCTTCCTCATCTCTTCTCTAGTATCCTTGATTAGGCTTTTTAGTGGATCATGTTGCGCTTCCCCACAGAGCCTGCTAAGACTTTTTCTCTCCTCATGTTTGAAACAAATGGAGTTTTGTAGATACAACCACCCACAATGTGTTGGAAAGCTGCATCTCTAACTCTTTTGAACTGAATTACAATGGGTTCGTTAGAACAAAGAAGTAGAGACACAGCTAAAAGCTGAGCACTTAAAACTTCTATAGATGCATCACGGCCAATTTCTCCTCCCAATCTGTGTGCATGATTGTCAGGGCTCAGGATAAACCACGTGTGAAAATACAAGGGGTGAGCAATAGGCACCTGTCAATGTCTGTTTTGTTGGATGCTTTTTGCCTCAGTTATTGAAAAGTTGAGGATATATATGGGAGCTCTTGTTAATTAGAAAACAACAAAAAACCCCAACCCAAAACCTAACATTTCCAGTGAGACAGCTGGGGGAGTCTTCTGTGACTATAACTTTGTCATTATTTCTCCTTCTCCATACACTCTTCAAGAGAAAGTAATTTCTTCTTATGAGTTAGTATTCACTGAAGAAGATTCAAGGAATCTGGTAGAGAGTGTCCTATCACTAAGTTTTAGGAGATTTTTTAACATTTCATTATAGTGCATGTTCAGCAAAAATTTCAGTGTCATTAAATAGAAGGGAACACATTTATTTCCACCTGTTGACTCTTTTGGTGCATATTTGTATTTCCAGTTTTGACTATTTTGTCTCTTCATCTGGATTGGAGGAAAAAAAAAAAAAAGGAGTTTTCAACATTCCTCCATTCTTACATCTGATTGAAAAACCAAATAGTATTCAATTTTATTGTCATAACTGCTCATCTTTTAGAGTTTGCCTACCTTAGGTATTCATTGTATAAAGACATTTGGGAAAAAAAAGAAATACCAGAAGGTTCCTTTCTCCATTGTAAAACAATTTTAAAAGCACCTGTGCAGAGGAATGGGAGAGGAAAGAAACAAGGCATTGCATATTCGCCTTCATGTTTAGATTAAGAAGAAAAGATATGGGTGGAAACCAGGAGATACTGAGAAAACAGCTATGCAGGAATGAGAGGTTATTCACCCTTGGTCCCCTATGTGTCATTGTCACCTCTCAATCAGAGGTCTCCTTTCCAATCTCCCATTCTTTTGGTTTTTTTTTGTTGTTTTTGTTTGTTTAGTTTTTTTCTTCTTTTTCTTTTGATGACTGATTTTGTTGGAGGCATTCAATCAGGAGATCTTCGCATATTTCTCTTCACTGGTAACTGTGGCCTTCTAGATATTTTCTCTTTTAGACATGTTTTGTGCTTTTTTTCTCATTAAGGAGGTTAAGATGTAAGTCCTCTAATCATAGACTGTTCTGGCTCTGAAAGTTTCATTCCTATCTGGGATATCTGGGATAATGTAAAGTCAGGAAAAACCTGGACATCCATCTCTGGATAATAATTTTTCTCAGGAGCTTTTGAAGGTCTAGTAAAACTGATCACAGAGTACAGCATGCCTCTTTATAGATTTCATTAGAGATGCAGAGCATGAACCAGGCTTTTTCAGATTTACAGTGCTTCTGACAAATCTTGACTGAACAGAGAGTAGAGACTGATAGATTTTAAAGGTCAGAAAGAACTTTTATGACCATCCTTAGCTGGATGAACAATCAACAATGAAAAAAAGCTAATAATTTATTCAATAGCATTAAATATTTTTTAAAATGCTAATCAAGAACAAAAGGGGTAAGATTTATGGAAGTCATAGTAAAAAGCTCCTGTTAACACAATGTTCCTCTCTCCCATAAGACAATCATATTTTATTTGGAGGTGCGTAGTTTTCCATGCCTTTTTATGTGTGAGAAAAGAACATGTTCAAAGAGGTCATGTCTTTTGATTCAGTAAGCTGCTTCAACCACATTTTCGGATCTGTAAAAGGCATTCTACACTGAGTTGTAGCTACCATCCCCAAGCATCCTGAAAAATAGTGAAAAAGCATGAATGCATTCCAAACCAGGAGACAGAGCTGCAGCTGACTGCACAAATGTCACAACTCACTAAAAACAAAGACAAAAAAAATCTATCTTAAATATAGACGCTGAGTTTCTGTAAGTTGTATTTTTTACCTCTCTAGCTTCCGTAAAGATCACACAACAGTCAATAGATTATCAAAGTTTGGAGGACCAATCTCTGTCTTTTTTGGTTGGGAATACGATGTGTGAGATTTCTGCATCATCTGTGATGACTGAAAGGTTTCTGTCTACAGTGCTCTCAGATTGGGCTGGAACAGGAAATAAGTTTTTGGGATGCAAAACTAATTCTCTCACTTTGGAGGGGGAAGAACAAACTGCAGGACTATTGTGCCAGCCCAAGAATAATAATGTTCTTATACCTCTTCCAGAAGAGTCTCACGAAGTTTCCAAGTGCTTTAGTCACTCTGTAAGAGCTTGTAAAGTTTTGGAAGAAATAGAGGACAAAACAGGAAGTGCCAACTTGATGAAACTCTGTTTTGTCCATACTGGTAGGTGGGTAAAACCACAAATGAATGATCTATTTACAAAGCACATGCCACACAATGCTGCTTGTTGCTGCAGTTTTTATTTGGAACTGTACTGGGGCTTACGAAGGGACAGCTTTGAGAAGATCAGGGCATATTGTTCTAGGAAGGTCATGAGGACATACGCTGTTCTTCCTCTTAAGCATAGTCCCTGCCCAGGTTCTTCATCAGAGCCAAAGAAAACATATGCTATTGTCTTAGAGGTGAAATATCCTTGAATTTAGGAAGTGTGCTTCTGGTACAGAAGCTTTTCTCACTGGTGCAGAAGAGGTCTTCATTCACCCAGGTGCCATGACTTTGCCCAAAGTAGAGTCAGCGCTTCCTGCCCTGTTGTGTCTGTAATGCCTAGCTCTTTGAAAAAGAATTGATTTTGTTTAGTATGTTTCAAAAACAAACCTTAATCAGATTCTGCCTTTTCACTCACTGTTTTAAATAAACAAACAAAAACCTCACAGGTACAATCTCTGTATGCTTTTCTGATGGGGGGAGGGGGGTGGGAATTGCACACAGGGGTATATTCCAAGCTTATGTCAGAAAAGCCACTGTAGAGATTTACTTATCAACGCTTCATGCAAGTCATTCTACTTGGGTTTAGTCCCAGGTATAGCTTTCAGTTTGGATGCAAGAAAATGCAAAGCAAAGTTCTTTAGAAATTCTTGTGTGGTATATTTAATTTTAAATTTTTTTTTCTGATACCAATCAAAATGTAAATATTGTATGAGTTTTCGACAACTCTGCAGCTGACCCCAGGTACTCTAACCATTTATCTCCAGTACACTTCAAAGGTTTCAGACCTGTAGCCAGCCTTTGGCTCTGATGTTCTGAGGTTCTGATTTGTAATAAAAGTCAAACAGTGACAGATTTCATTCAGTAACTGCCTAAAGAATTACTATTGCCACTGCCAGGTAAAAGAATCTTGTCTTTGAAGGATAAATATCAATTTACATCATATGAATTAAGCATCTATCAGAGAAATAATTGGAAAGTTCCCTGTGAGCTACATCTGGATCTTAGAAGTATGTCTCGTGTTCCACTATATTTGCAATGCTTATAGAGAAGTTAAGATACTGAGTATCTGCTTTCAATTAAGAAATTAAAATACGATTAACTAGTCCAAGTGAACAAACTGATTTCTTTACAATCTAATTTTTAAATGTAAAAATGTTTGTGGGAATCAGATTGCCATGGTTAGGATGTTTTCACTTAAGGAACCATCCTATGAATTACCACTGAGAATAGGCTTCTTATTTCTCTTTTCTTTTCCTTCTTTTTTTCTTTCCCTTCTCTTTTTTTCCTTTTTTTTTTTTTTCTCTTTTCCTTCTTTTCTTTTTATTTTATTTTAATTTTTTTTTTGCATATTACATAGATAAATGATCAGATTAAAAAACCAAACCAAACCCAACCAACTATAGTAATAACATCATTGCCTCTTCTTCCTTCTCTACCCTCCTTGCTATTCCCTCAAATGCAAGTTTTTGAAACTTTTCATGTTTCCAACCAATTTAAGGTCTTAGCACTGCATAAGAACCTTAAATTGATCTTGAACACAGAATGGATTCACATATTTGGGGTCATATTAAGCAGCTCCATACATGTCTCTCTACTCTTAGGTAGTAGGCCCTTTGGAGTACCACACACACAATCATCACTGAAAACGTTATTGACCTGTCTTGTAACCTGGTTATTACATCGTATCATGAAAAACTGGAAAAGAGTCAAATAGTTGGACTTTAATTCCTGGTTAAATGTCAAGGTAAATAATAGGAAGAAGATTTTGCAATGCTAAATGGGATTACTCAAACTCAGGTTACTGACAGTCATTTCAGTTGTGCTGATTCCACTGCAAAAGGACAAATTTTATTAAACTTCCCCTCTTTCCTCCATGATGAGGAGGAAAGAGTGGGAATGTTATCATGTCTCTGCTCAAGTTCCCTGTGGTCCTCTGGAGTGATACTTGTGCTATACCCAGTGTGACCCAGTGAGTGACACAAGAATTTGGCCTGTATGAAGGAACTTGATGGGATATTATCCCCTAGCGTGTCGTATACTATTTATTGCTTCATTGACCCAAGAGCCTGAGTGATTTAGTTCTTGAAAAGTATGCATGAAGAGGCAGATGCTGTATGAATTTCCATGCAATCCTGTGCACTCTTGCTTGCAAATCTGCACAAGTGCTGCAGACCACAGTGAGAAGGAACACCACCATCAGACTGGTTTAGTCAATTTTATTTGAAATGACGAGGATCCTTTACAGACACCAAGGGAAACATTTTCAAGCACTTCATGGGGTTTTAGGTACATGAGTCCCATCAACATCAATGGGACTCAAGCAGCCAAAACCACATGCATTGCACTGAAAATTTACCCCTGAGGGCCCAATTCACAACAGCAGAAAAAAATACAAGCCATTATACCCCCAGGAGTTTTGCTTCCGTGATCCATGAAGAGAGCAAAATACACTTTGTGGCTCATTAAACCTTTTCACAGTACACAAGTGAACAGATGCAGCTGGGTAATGGTTGGTGCTCTCTAGTCCCTGCATGAGGAGCCAGGGAAGCATGTACATTCATCGTGCATTTTAATATTGTACTGAGATTTTCCTCAAAAAAAAAAAAAGACACATTAATTATCTTGAAACCCTGGTGCTTGTAAAGTATTTGCACCTTTCTCTGGAGAAATGTGTTTAATGAGCCTTTCTGCTTCATGTCTTACTGTTCCTAGGATTGACAAATCCATCATTTTCTTGCCATCTTTCTTCAATCTAATAATTATTTGGTGGGTTGTGTAAAAATCTCAATCCTGATTTCTACTGACAGAGAAAAACCTCAATTAAGCAGGAAGTTTCCTTATAAAACATGCATCTGCTCCTCTTTTTTGGTATTTATTGCCTTGAACATATTTATTATCCTGTAGGGAGTAGGAAACCTACCATATGAAACTTCCAAAGAGGTAGGTAAGGTGTCCAAAAGAGAAATGAAAAATAAAATTAAGACTTTACTCCTGGCTTCCAGTAGCTGCTAGAATTTTCACTGCTTGCTACATCTGGGAAAAGAACTTCAACCTTCAAACAAGGAGTTAACATTTTATTCTTGCTTCATGTAAGACCTTTCATATGAAAGAGTATCTGTTTATCTGATGTTCTATGGCAATTTTCATTGGGATAACTTGGTATCAGGTAATGCTGTAGTGTAATAGCTGTGTTTAGCTTGTATAACAAAGCAGAGGATTGGGTTTAGAAGTTCACTTGCAAGCTACACAGTGTATTCCTTGGTATCTGCCTATTTTACATTGACACTAGTGAAAAAAAAAATGTTATTTGGGCAGTTATCCCTAGATTTGGAAGTAGGGTGAATTATATGAGTTTTCTAAACAGCTGGGTTTTATAAAACTGTTGTAAGCCATTCTTCTTCTTTGGGAACCTGCTGGTAAGAGGATATATATTGGGACCTAGAGCTCGGGTTTGGAACAAGTCCATGAGCAAAAAAAAAAAAGATATTTCCATCTGTATCTGTTTGGTCCTGGTCCAGCTTTTAATGAATAGTGATCCATATAATAAAACCCATCACCGGAGTTGGCAGGCACAGTGGAGTGCCTAAAGTCTGGATTGTCTCATGGTGCCTCTGATTCCAGTGCTGAGTCAGTGTGGGGAGGTCCCTTCCCCTTCTGTGTTACGCCTGTCCCAAACTGATGGATGGGTGACAGTCAGCAGAGATGTACTCTGACACAGGTCACCAACAACTGTTTAACTGAGACCTGCTAAGCACCTTCTCTGCCCTCTGCAAAACCCGAATAGGGAGGTAGATTTCTAATTGATAATGGAAACTTCTGTAGGTTGAAGGCTTGAATTAGTGGTTGGGATATTAACTCTTTTTCTTTCTTTAAATTTTCACTTGGATGTAGTTTTCCTTTGTGAAAAGTGCACGTAGACTATCTATCTTTTCACCTTGCTGAAAGAATGGGTACAGCACTCTGTAATCAAATTCTCTTTGCTCAACCAGACTAGCATGCCACAGCCCTGACAAACATCACAGCCTTCAGTGCAAAGGCAGTCGAGGTTTCATTTGGTATTCAGTTTCAAGGGCAGCTCATGCCAGCTCAGGTCCCTCGAGACACAGGCAGCAGGTAGGAAGAAGCAAATTCATTACCAACTGCTAACCTTGCTGTCTTTCCTGTGATGTCTGAGCATTCTAGGATGTCCTGAGCTCAGTGAAACAACCTTAAATGACTTACTTTGTGAGCTGTCTCCCAAGGATTGGACAGAGCCTGTGTCCAGCATGTTGGACTGTCTGAGTGGCAGCACGGTTGAAGACAGTGACAGGGACGAGGACTCTGAAACCACCCTACTCTCATCACTTTTCTGCTTTTTTTTCAGTGGCTGTGAAAGAATTAATTCTGCATTTCCCAACTTTTTGCTGCTTTGTTTTGATCGCCTGTCTCAGAGGGGAAACACCCTCATTCCACCAAAAAAATCACAAGAGTGGCAGGCACCAACACTCACTTTGAACTAGTGTTTTTGGCAAGATGATTTACTGCTGTTGCTGAAGTGGGAGCACTCCTGTGTGACTCTGGCTGCATTGCATGTGCCATTCCAATTGGTCAGAGGTCCAAGTCTTCCGTCCATATGCCGTGTGCTTGAACAATGCCAAGCACAAGGTTGAGAGCACCAGCAGGAGAAGAGAGAGCAGCGACCATAACCTGCCATAACCTGAGATGGTCCTCAAAATGGACATGCTTTGCTCTGAAGACTGCCTGGGCAGACCTGCCTACTGCACGATAGCAAAAATGAGTGCTTGTCCAAAGCAGAGGGAATCAGCTGCGTCTTGGAGATTTATGTCATTGCAAGGATGAACTCCAAGTCTGCATCTGCTTTACAGCGCAACTGGTGGTGTTCTGCAATGGTCCTTTGGGGACACACTTCTGCTTTTTTGTGTACACCTGGTCTTCATAAGAAACCCAGAGTATAGAGTGACTATAGGTGTGTTTTGATTACAGCCTCGTTATATTGTTTACCTTCTAAAATGGAGTTTTGTCTGCAGTCAAAATACACTAGAATCTCAGGAAACCACAGTAAATAAAAAGGGAGGAAAAACATCAGTATTTCATTAGGAGTTGCTATTGTTTTGGTTTTTTTCCACTGGGGGGAAAAAAAAAATCTATTCATTTGTATTTATCTTGTTACTCATTTTGTTTGAGACTCCTGCTTTAGAATTCAAGACTAATCTTTTGAATTGGTGTTGGACTTTGTCTCAGTAACCTCTCCACTCCATTTACCAAGAATAAGAGAATTACCACTCTCTCTGGGAAAGCTGGGAAATTTTGCTTAAAAATAAGCTGCCCTGCTTGTTAGTTTTTATTTTCATGACCCCCTTTTCCTGTATGTGCTCATTCTCTGCTGTATGCATGAAGACAGGGATCTCTGAATGCTTGCTGTAGGACATCAGTGAAGACTTCCTGGGGCAATACGGTGAAGCAACTCTCCAAGGAGAGGAAAGAGAATGTCTACACAGAAGTAGGAAGCAGAAATTAAGGACAGCAGGACTCAGAGACAGAAAAGAGCAGCTTTCTCCTTTGTGGAGAGTCAGGAGAATGCACATGTCAGGTAGCTGCTAGCATTTGCCAGCTGCATTTTTCTTGTTCGTTATTATCCTTATTTTCTAAGGCTGTAAGCAATATCTAAAGCTGACTCTGTGTCCTAAGAGCACCAATGCTGGAACGCTCTTATATTGTGAACATTTTGTGGTACTGATTTGTTTTTACTGAATTTATTACTTGCCCCCTACACCGTGTTCCCAACAGACAGATTAGGGTGAAGTCTTGGTCCATGCAAGTTCAGTTATGCTATTGTCCCATCTCAGCCACAAGACACTGTGAACTGTGACAAGTCTCTGACATCTTGACTAGTGGTACTGGTATAATTCTGCTGTGAATTTGGTTCCAAAATACATCTTCATTCAACTGGGTCAGCCACCTGGTTGTCAAAGTGTCAAGTGATATACTTGCCTTCTTTATGTAATACTTACCTTTGCCATGCAATATTTATCTTTGGCATGAGATATTGAAAATGTTTTGACATTTTCATAGCCAGATAGTATTTTCTCAGTTTCAGGTACTGGAATTTGTGAGCCGTGTTATTGCTGTAGTTAGAGGTCATAGGTCTATGTAAATATTCAACTTAAACTTTTTGACGATGACTACAAGACTGTTACACATTCCAATGGATTCTGTGACTTCAACAATGATGTCTTGTCCTCCGGTTTCTTTATTGCTCCTCATTGTTCTTTTTTTTCAAGCAAGCAAGAGCATAGTGGGTCTTTATTTGTGTGCCAATGCATGTATACAGCTCAAGTATAAGGCACAGCTGGTTGGGAAACACTGATTGCTGCTGCCTGACCTCCCAATGACATCCTTCAAGTATATAAGTAGCAGACGGTCTATCAAAAGTTGAGTGGTGTGCACTACCTTAAATATCCATTTTTCTATCATATCTTCTCCACAGAATCCACAGCTCTTCCTTGGGATTTGGCTTTTATGTCTTCTTAACAGCATGGTCTCTGCACAGTCACAGCACAATGGCTCTTTTCAGAGTCCATCATCTTGTGAGTCAGTTGCACCAGCCATGTGCTGATCTCTTCCTTGAGATTCAACCTCTGTTGATGAGAAACTATTACATATGTCACTTGAAAGGGCTGAGAAATACATTTTGAGCGTTTCTGGCTGTTTGCTTTGGTCTTCCAAGACCTTTGATAACAAAAGCAGGTAGTGCATGGAACTACTTTTTATCTGTTACAATCCATAGTATCTATTGTTTAATTTTTTTTCCCCCACTCTGATTCAACCTTTAACAAATCCCTTGTCTCTCTTGCAGTCTAATCAACACCCAGTTCAGGAGCATGTCCCTTTTCATAACTATCAGCCTAGGGACTAGAATTTGGTTTATGTGGTTTACATTATGCTCTCATTATTATTGTTCTCCTAATTCATATCTTGGGGTAGAATGACTTGAGCTTCTGAAAACTCATCTTTATATGAGCTAATTTATTTGCAATTTTATGTGCTGTGCAATTACCTTGTGCTGTGCAAAGAGAGCCAAGACCATGTGATATTCAGGCTTTGTTTCTTCATCAGAATAGAGGATGGGAATATTTGGCTGGATTAATGGCTGGATGAATGGCTGAGAAAAATGTAGATACCTCTTGAAAGTAAAACAATATAAATGTATGACTATTAATTCTGCATAGGTGTCATTTATGAATGATACCGAAGGTGAATTTTTGGCAGAACTTATGGTATTTTTCTATCTTGGGACAGAGACCAGGAAGCACAAAGGCAAGCATTTTAGAAACATGAACATGCCACCTGAAATTTGTTGGAAGAAAAATGGCAGAGAGGGTATGCAAGCAACAGGTCAGGACCTTCATCTGAGAGAGATCAGTCCCTGTCTTATTTTGTATTCACAAGTAATCATGTACAAACTGTTCCAGAGCTCAAGACTCCCTTATGTTCCATGTCTTCTCACAGTCAAGCTACGTCTTATTCTATTTTGCACCATTTATTTTTAAAAACAACTTAAATGATGTCCTTACTTTATGCATTGTCATAATATGAAAGACAGATTTTAAACTCTGTAGGGAATAACACTCACTGTGGGTTAGCTTCTGGTGAAAAGAGTAGTAATTGTATTTATTGTCCTGTCAACCATTTGATCATGCTGCACAGATAATTCTAGGAGCATTTAAGAAAATTCAGGTGGAGGAGACTCGGACCTGTCTGTACCATGCCAGCACAAATTTTGCACATAGCACATGAGAAACAGAAGCCTGGAATTTGTATTGCTTTACTAATATAGCTCAGGGGTTCTTTCTTTTACCAAAACTCAGGTAAAGTAGCAGTGACCACTGCTAATCTGCATATGCAGGGACATTGCATACTCTGGAACAAACACTCATGAAGTAGGTATCCATTTCATAAGTTCACAAAAAGCTTTACTATTGATTTTTATCTCCTTTTGACATTATCTCTGCTTTGCTCCATTCCTGAGATAGTACTGTCTTTTTAATTTATTTTTTTTTCAGAACTTCAGTATAAATCCATATCATCTCTGAAGGGCATCATTCATGTGACTATACTGCTTGAGGCTGAAGTGAGAAGTGTGCAAAGCCCATCCAAAGGACCAGTTAATATCTTGGGAGACATCCGTGTGTGTGGCATGGAGTAACCATCAATACAGATGGGGTGGACTCATCTTGATGGATGTCCTAGCAACTTTAATGTCTTAGTATTCATTTCCAAGTGGAACAAATTGTTTTATTGACTTGAGTGTGATAAGAGCATGCTCAGCACTACAAATGTGTAACCCAGAATGATTGGAGCGTGGAGCAAGAGGGAAAGGTGTGGGAGGAGGAGATTTTCATTTTAAAAGTCAAACATAGTATGTTTTGAATTCTTTCCCTGGAAAAGATAAACTCTTCAAATAGGCAAACATCTAAAGAGTATTCAGTTTAAGTTGATTTTCAGAAACCAGAGACAGCTGAAGGCCATGGCTATTAACATAGTAAAGCAATGACAGAAGAGTGAAATGATACAAGAAAGAATTGATCAGTGAGGGACTCATACTGCCATTGTCTTCCCTTGGTATTCTAGCCACCGTATTCATATTGTGAGCTTAAAGATACACGAAGCTCCTATTTATAATATTTTGTGGACAGATTTCTGCTCTTGATTTATTTGCACCACAGTTTTAAGCAGATTAAACAAGAAGGGGCATAATTGCTTTTGCTAATTGGAATCTGCTTTGAATTGACTGTAGGACTGTTCATTCCTTGCATGGTGTCATGTGACGATTGCATCTGTGGCTTGAGATGAATCTGCTTAGAGCATTTCCCTGTACTAAGTTCCCTAAAAACATCTTTTAAGTACAAGAAGGCAGTGTTTATTTAAATTTAAAAAAGCAAATAAGGCAAAAAAGCATCTTTTTAAGCAGTGCAAACTCAAAGCAGCTAGGGAAGATGGTGCAGAAGTAAAAAGGTTTGTAAACAAGGCTGCCATCACCTTCTCAGTCTTCTGGTGAGGCATGGCTCTTAGCCAGCTCTGTGACTTTCTGCACAGCAGTAAGCGCTGCAGCTTGCCTTTGGTCCCCAGGACGTTCCCCCCATCCCACCGAGGCCCTGCTGGTCTCTTCCCTCTCCTCCCTGCTGTCTCTCTGCTGTGTCTCACTTGCTTATTGTTGCCACCCGGGGAAGACTTGTTTCCACAGATTGTGCTCAGAAGACCCCCCAGGGAAGGAGCTGTCTCCCCCTTGTGCACACACGTGGGAGAAAACCACAAATGGAGAACAAATGCGTATCACAGATGCCATCCATCACGGACGTCGTCACTGAAGAGGGACTCGTGAGCATTGCGCGAACACTTTTCATGTGTCTAAGGTTTCGGGCTGTCATGTTGGGATTTGCCACTTGCTTTCAGAGTTCTGAATGTTTCAGAGTTTTGATGTTTGTTTTTCCTTCTTCACTGTCCTCCAACTATGCTTCTGAAAGGATATGAAACCTAATGCCCTACATGCAGAGACTTAGAAACTACCACTGTTAGGTGGGAATGAGAACTTGGCACTACCCAGCAGCACCCAGCAACCCTTCTCACGCCAGAGACCATAGCTTCCTGCCAGACCTATCACCCTTCCTGAAATAGCACAAAGGAGAGGTTTTGTGTCAGGGCTCACACAGAAACCTGCTTCACTTCCCACAGTCAAATGAGGTCCCATGCCTTGGCTGGGCTGCAGTTAATAGACCACAAGTACACTCTTGGGTTGCTTCAAGGATGAAGCAGACCCCAAAATCCCCCCAAAAAAGGCGAAAGCTGAGGTATGCCACATCTTTGATGGATTAAGAACAGGTATGAGGTTGGATGCTGTGCTCAGCTCAAGGGGCATCTCACTGTGTTGCCATAGCCCAGGGTGTGTGCTGAGGCCCTTGGCAGGAATTACTCAAGTGCTCTTTAATAGAAGAACTTAAGAAGTTGAACTTGAAAGGTTTTGGGTTTGTTTTTTTTTCCCCTTAGGCATAATAGATCCAGGACAGTTTAATATTGCAGCTCCTGTACAAAGTTACATCAGTTTTTGATGACCATATGTGGTTAATGTCTCAGATTTATGTACCATGTGAAAGACGAAACTTCCAATAAAACATGTCCCTTCCTACAACAAGATTTTAGCATTAAAAGCAAATTCAGAGCAAAAAACATACTAATACCACCTCTCCTTACAGCATGAACAGTTTCTTGGCTCCTTCTCTTGAATAATGTTCATCTCCAACCTCGTTTACTTTAAGTACTTAAAAGCCACAAGGCAACATGACTAAATGTTAAATGTGGAAACTTAAAGGCTTAAAAGCTAATGTTACCAAATGGGGATTTTTTTTTTTCCTTGGAAATTTTAATATCTTCTGTCTTCAGAATCATAATACATAATTAGACAGTCCAACATCCAAAACTTCTGTAGGAATGAGGTGGACATTTGGAAGGATTTTTAAGTTTTAAAGAACTGCACAGAGCTATTTTCATTAGTTGTGATGCCTGGATAACTGCTTGGTTATTTTGTGTGCATTGTTCACAACAATGATCACTATCAGTGTCATCTTCAGTTATACTATGCCCACATGGGCAATTAAGAAAAGCATTTAATGATTAAGATCATTAAACTTAATCACTGTGTTTATGCTTTACACCGTGCACTTGTTTCAACAACACTTTTGTTTATGTTAAGTGATTTATTTGCAGGCGAGGACATTCAAAGTGATGCTGGAAGTTCAAGGCTTAATTTTACTCTAAAGCTTCTGTGCAGAAGACCCCACTGGTGTTTCTTAGTAGTGCTTTCTCTGTACCTGCAGCATATCTTAAAAAGTTATTTAATTAATGTAATTGTTTCTGTCTTAGAAGGGATGTTTTTTGAGAATGCAGGGGAAAGGGCAAATATAAATAACTTTATAAGGCTGATATTAAGTAAAAGATGAATAGAGTAGACTTCTCCTCTATATATATAGACCTATAATTGTAGACATTTTGTTTTAATTATTGTTAGAGAATTCTACAATAAGCACACACTAATCTTAAAAGTTTTTGAAGCTGAGTCCTGTTTGGAGGTTTGACAGGCCTTCCAGAGTTATCAACAAAGACTTTTCCAAAAATAAGGAAAGCAGTGATTTATCATAAAACCCTCCCAAAACAGCTGAGGCAATCCAGTCAGTCATCTCTCAGAAAACTTCCCATGGGCTGACTGAAAGCCTACATATGCTCAGGTTGCTGAGTTTGAAGCTTTTGTCCCAGCTCACTGAACAGAGTACAACAGCTCATCAGCCTCATACTGTGTGAATGCTGCGGTCTGACTACCACTCCTCTAGTTCTTAAAGATTCTAT
The DNA here is from genome assembly GCA_025331215.1 of Actenoides lindsayi. NCBI lineage: Eukaryota > Metazoa > Chordata > Aves > Coraciiformes > Alcedinidae > Actenoides > Actenoides lindsayi. The sequence goes on along the minus strand of WTSP01001054.1, from coordinate 15,289 downwards.
TTCTTAAGTGGAATTTAGGAAATTTCAAAAAACAACATTTCTGAAGCAGAGGTGATTGCAGTACATTTGATGGAATTCCCTCTTAGTGATGGAAGGACTAAATATTGAGTGACCTCAACATGTCAGCACTTTCCTTCCATTCCCTTATAAGACGTTGCTGGAACAGGCTTCCTAGGAAAGTCATTATGGTACCAAGCCTGTCAGAGTTCAAGGAACATCTGGATGACACTCTTAGTAATATGGTTTAGTTTTAGGTGGTCCTGAGAGGAGCAGGGAGTTGGACTTGATGATCTTTATGGGTCCCTTACAACTTGAGATATTCTGTGATTCTGTAAGAGGCACTAGGTTGTACAAGTGGAAAGTCATGAGCGTTTAAATCAGTACAAGATGTAAGAGATTAGTTAACTTTAAGCACACAGGCCATCTAGCTGACCTTGCCCAATGAACACCAGAACATGTAAGCACCTGTTGATGGGAGTGAGCAATTCAGAAAACAACCACATATTTTATTTTTCTTAGCCAAAACATTGCAAAGATACCATTTTGACAAAAATGACCACTCATTAATTAGAAAGAAGCCATTGAACCCTCAGTCTTTTGGGACCTGAAAGTGTGAAATGTGCAAAAAAAAAAAAAGGGAAGAATATGTCTTGATATGAGGGAAAAGACAGTTTCTCATAACTCTTCAGCAAGTCATTAATTCCATTCTCACTAGGGTCATTGGAACAACAACTAACAGCTCTTGAACCAGATGCTTCACGGGTGCATAATCCAGTTAACTGTTTGATATCAAGTGGTTGTCTGACTTGTCATTTGAAAGTAGGACATGCCATGCCAGCTGTGTTTCTGCATTTCCCATTTGTCTACTGCAACAGCTGGAAGAGCTTGAAAAAAATAAGGCTTTCCTTCATGATTTTTAGCAGGCAGTAAGAAAATTCAGGGCAACAGCTAGTTTGTACCTTTACATTTTCTACTGTAAATTCTCTAGTGTTTTACAGTTGTGGTCTCAATCATAGATACTCAGATAAAACTGTGGACTTAACAGAGGTTTGTGCACAACTGACTCAGGACAAGAAATAGGGCAATGTGTGTGTGTGTTTTTCTTGATTTTTGACAGGACAACATTATGTTCCAGTGCTTCCTGAAGACTAGTGTAACCTCTCTGTGTGTTTGCATATCAGCTATGACAGATAAACATTTACATCCACTGTACTTGCAAATGCTTTAAAGAATATCAACTAGCTCAAGATGCTGACTGATTGATAAAGACATCATGAAAACCCTCTAATAGACTAAGTGATGTAAAGTCTAATGCCTTCAGAGTAATTCCTCAGCCTGACTGCTGCTAGGAAAACAGACCCACTGAAACATAACAATATTTTGTTTTGATTAGTGGTTATCTCAAATATTGGGAACAATACCCTTTTCTTTCCATAGCAGCTTCTTTAGGAGACTTATGATCAGATAAGTTGTGTGGGGGTTAATCTTCCAAGATCTTTTAACCTCTCTGACTCCCAGCCCATTTTACCCTAAAGCATCACTTGTGCATATCTCTACCTTCTTTTCTGTTTTGTTTTTTTTGTTGTCATTGGCTTTAGGTTTAATTACTTGGTTGGTGTTTTTTTGGTTGTTTGAGGGGGGGGTGTTTTTGTGGTTTTGGTTTGTTTTTAGGTTTTTTTTGTTCAGTTTGGTTAGTTTTTGTGGTTCGTGTGTGTGTGGGTTTTTTTCATCATATTATGGCATTGGATATGAGAATGAACTCTTTATGACAAAGCATATCTGTCAGTTACTAAGCTGCACCACAGTTATTCCTACCTATGTCCAAAACAGTGTGGAAATTAACAAAGGAGTCTATTTTGTGGAGGTATTTCCCTCTATGTACAAGTCTCAAAAAATGACTTAGTTGGATATGTTTGGGTGGCCTCCTCAAGAACAATGAGGTCAGCAGTTGGAAATGGGAAGAAAAGGATGCTGAGGGGATGTGATGGCCAATTGTTGTAAATCTCTGAGAGCCAGGGTAGCATCCCAGCTCAGCAGTGCACTGGTCCATGCCCCAAGAGCTTGTTTGGAAATAAGCTCTGGAATTGCAGAAGTAGCCTTAGGTTCGTGGAGTATATGTCACTGCTTTAGTGTAGATATGTATGTTCCTGGAGCTGTAGTTAGGTGCTGATTCACAAAAATGTCTAAGTACGGCAGTTTTGGATATGGCTTCATTATGATGACTTGTGTAAATCAAGTTTTAGTGGAATTTCCCCGCTAATGACAGCTGTGAAATCAGCTCAACAAATGCCTGTCATTACATTTTGGAGCTAATATTTAATTCCCAAAACCCATTCTTGACTCTGGAGCTTTTTCAGTGCCTTGTACAAAAGAAGTTTGTATAATGCAATGTTGAACTAATTAAATCAAATGATTGCTAACACAGTTTGGTTTTCATCTTGTACAGAAGAGACTCAGGTTGCAATCATTATTTGGAAAAATAAGGATTTGATTCAGATTTGCTATGTTTCACCCTATAATATGGATTTTATCTTTGAATGATGAGATAATGTCTTGACCTGATCTTTAAAGATTCCTGTAGTTCATTTCGATAAGCCTGTCTTGGGGTTGTAAGCAGTTCTTCAAGCTGAAATAAGTCCTTTCTTTCACCAGGTATGTTTTTGATTAAAGCACAGTTTTATTTTTGGTGTGTATTTCCTGTTTTCCACCTATCTTAATTCCCACACGTCACATAAGGACTCCCCTAATATGATGGATTTACAGAGAGACCTGTTAACATAGCAATAACCACAGCTTCCCTCTCAGCTACTGCCTGTCAGCACAAACACCAAAGTGGTGCAAGATGATTCGGGTTCAGTGATGTCTCCTTTTCCCTGTTTTTTTATGCAGGCAGGCTTTTGAACAGGCACAAATGAGATCCAGCTATCTGCTGGGTAAGGTGAGCAGGGAGCCGATGTCTGCTGATTGCTATATGTGATCAGAGAGGAGCAGAGGGTCAGGTATTTGTGGGTGAATCTGCAAGAAAAAGCAGTTTGGACAGAGCTTTCCATTTTCCTCAAGAATTCCTGATTAGTGAAATACAGCCCTGAAAAAAAATTCAGAACAAATGAGCAGTAGCCTTGAACAATAATATTGAGGATAATAAAAATCAATCATTGCTTGACAGAAGTCTGTGATTTCTATGCTGGTGTTAGTGTGAAGGAAGCTTTATTTATTATTTAATTCTTTTGACTTTTCTAATACACCAATCAAGTGAGTTAGTGTTCATGTCCTGTATGCGAACCTTTTGGAGTTCAGAATTCACTTTAAGAGAGAGTGAAAAAGAACTTTAGGAAGGCCAGAAAACCCCCATGCAATGTGAACTGCAGGTAGAAATGGTGTGGAAAGAAATAGAAATGAGAAGAAAATCTGTTATACACTCTAGTGGAGACACACTGATTTGAACAAACCTGTGTCTGTCACATTTTATAGGAACGTTTTGTCCTATCCCTCTCTTTCTACCATGTATTGAACACATAGCCATGCCAGATTTTGGCATACTTGTCTTCTGATAAAATATAGAAATTCCAGTTTATGTGTTAGGCTAGTTTGAGTGTGATTCTTGGGTGGCAGCTAGGAAAGGTATATAGATATCCATACAGTGCTCTCAGCTTCCATCAGTGGACTCTAGATAAGCTGTCTGTGTGCTTCTAATATCCGTCCACTACAACAGGAGAAAAGGCTTCAAGAAAAGAAACAGGTCAGATCCTGATATGATATGTGTGCACTCCCGTAGTCCATCTCTTTTCACACTTTCAAATCCAGCAAGAGTTGTGCATCTTGAGAGCAAACATCAACCTGCTTGGAGGTCTAACTCAGAAAAAATGTGCGTCATTAGTAATTCCTCACTAATGGTATTGTTAAAAAGCCTATAAAGCCTTTGTCACATCACTTTTTTTCCACATTGATTTTGACTTGGATAAATAGATGAGTGATGAATCTGAGTGGTGTCTGCTGTTACCTAACACAGTATAAGAAACATTATTCATGTGATGGAGGTTATGTAATCACTGACTGCACTAGGAAAAAGGTGATACTTGAAAAGCTGTCTTCCTCATCACTACATTTCCCTCCTTTATGCTTGTGTCATTAATCATTAGACCATTGCTAGAGGAAAGCTACTAGAGATGGTAGTATGCGTAGCTAAGAGGAAAAATCAGTCACACCACAGGATGGGAGTTGTTGAGTTTTCTTGTACTTCTTTCAAGCTCAAACTCTGTCATGACTGTGGGTTTCAGGAACAGCCTTTGCAAAAGTCTTGTTTCTGAACCTCTGCTATGGCTTCATGAAGCAATTCAGACTAACCTGCAATAACTGGATGTGGTGCAGTGTGACTTATCTCTGAGTCACTAAGGGTCGTGAACTAGATGGGGAAGGATTTCATCACTGCGTTACTCTAGAATTAGACTGAACTCATTCACCTACAAAAGAAACAAACTGAACGAAGAACTTGATAATACCTCACAGTTTGAAGATTGCTTCTAGATGAATGATTGGCTTCTCTGCAAGTATAGGTATGGCACTGCTTCTCTGACATGTCATAAGAATAGACAATCTATTTCTTCAAAGGGGATTTTTCCTTTGATACGTGCTATGTATACATGGGTTTGAAAATCGTCATCCCCTGTATCTTTGTGTCCCCATTGATTAGAATTAAATACAAAGGTACAATTTATGTTCAGTACACTCAGTTTGGTTCTCTATCCTAATTAACAAGCAAGTTCAGTATTCTGTGTGAATGTGTATTATTATTATAATATTGAAAATAATTCAGTGAATGATTAATGTGACCATGTAATAATAGTCTGTGCCCCCTTAACTTGTTAGGTTGATTCATTTACAGTTCATAATTTCTTGATGGTCCTCACTAAATATCACTATCTCATCTGCTATTTCTTTATACTCTGTGCCCACATTCTTCCCAGACCAGAGCTGATGGGTGCAAGTTAGCTGCACCTATATATATATATATATATAACCTTTCCATAACAGCTCTTCATAAGCCTGTTCTAAATATGTGTTCATACAGGTACTTGTGCAAATCACTGAATGGAGTTGTTTGGCTCATTAAGTGCTCTTTCATGGCATTGTTGTGCAAAAAATTCTTATTTTTGTCAGAAAGCTGTTGGTTAGGGACCTTGAACACACAAAGCACTCTCCACATTGTGTTGCCTGGAGGAAAGTAAAACTGTCAGATGCAAGACGAATCTTTTGGCATTCTTTCAGAGGAGCACTTTGCACCCATATAGTAGTAATAATACTTAAAAAAAAAATTTAGTATCTTATTGTCACTTTTTGCCTTCTAACACTACCTTCTAGTGGCAGCTGGAGGGTATATGTCCCTTTGCTGGTGGATGTCAGTCCAGCTGAGGCTACAGAGCTCATCCAAGAACTTGAGCTAAGATGGTCTGCAAGGGAGATAACAGTGGCTCCTGACCTCTTGCTGTAGTTTGCTGCCTGAGAGGTCGGATTTTCTGGGATTGAGACCTGAGTAAAGAGTGGCTTACTGTTTAGAGGGGGATAGCTGGTGAAGACATTTGAGTGAGGTCCCCTTGGACACTTCCTGGTGCCTCAGGTGGAGGTTCGCTGTTGTTCATTGTGATGCTTTTCTGTGTGTTTTTTACCAGTTTTCTTTTTATTTTGTCAGTTAATATTGAAAAGAGGCACATTTGAAAGCTCCTTAAAGTAATCGAACATTGTATGATCCAATTTTTATCCTATTGACATGAATATCTCTGCTGCTAATGAATCTGGGGGTAGTTTAGGAAATATTAGGCACACTGGCCAACCCACCCTCCAGCACAGAGCTCAGTAGCTCTGACTGCATTGCTGAACTTTTCTGTAAACCTTACCAGCTAATTAGAATGCATTAAAAATGACAGTGCCTGGTGACTGTAGGGCCAAAAACCAGAGATTATAGTGTCACACAACACCACGCAATATGTGAGTCAGTCGGCCCCCTTTGAACGGTCTTCACATCTGGCTGGCTGTGAATGGACCCACTGTCAAAGGGGCTGCTGCTGTAGTACCTGGTTCCTTATGTACTAATTACAAGCTCTGAACGCAGGAGTTAGGAGAGTCTGGGGACTTGTGGCTGGAGTTCACACGGGCTGGCGAAACAAAGGATGCCCTGTTCCTCATTACACTCCTACACTTAATTAGGAAGTGAGTTTGTTGATCACTGACTGTGTTAAGAATCACTCATTTATAGCAGAGCACTTTGTGATTTTTTTTGGTGAAAGTTTATTTAAATGACATCTTACACTTCAGCCATAAGGGACATGACTTTATTTTATCTGAGTTTAAATATAGCTCTTGTAGTCTCCTGGTCTGATGGAAAGAGAAACAGGGGTGTTTTTTTTTTCACGGGGCAAGCAGGGAGGAGAGGGGGGGCTGACCAGGGGAAACATTTCATTGCAGGGCTTGGTTGATTGTTTGGGATTGGCACGTTGCTGTGTGAGTGCCGGTAAACTGCTTAGAGCTTTGTGCCTTGAATTTAGAGAAGAGGGTTGCTGGCGATGGCGGTGCCGCTCTCCTACATTCTGGTGGGAAGTTCAAGGTCAAAACGTTATATTGGTCTGACAGCTTGTCACACTGAGCCTGCATATGGAGCTCTGCCAGGTCTATGAGCTAGGGTAATGCTTTCACTGCTTCTACCGCCGGCTGTCTTGTCCGGAGGTTGATGAGACAGAGGTGGAGGCTGCATGGGGGCCATTGACATTCAGAGATGTTTCATCCTTTGAGAAGTAAATGTGCAGCAGTCCTTTCAATGCAGCTTGTGTTGGGAGTCAATTGCTTCCCCTTCTCTATTACAAGGATGCCATTAATACCCAGTGCCACTGGAGGAGCTAGCAATTCTTCACTGCTAGAGCCAGTGGGGATGAATGATGGACTGTTTTCCTTGCCTAGAAACAGAGTTCCTGGGCTCTGACACACAGTGGCAAGGGAATCACAAGAAAGCAGAGCAGAGAAAACGTTTAAGAGTGAAGCCATGAATTGAGATATAATGGAAAAAACAGAGCCCTGTCTGATTTTTCTATAGTAGCTCTAACTGGGATTAATCAGCCATTTAGGGAAATAAATTTACTGTGATCTTTGCTCAGATACCATACATCATTATTGCTTAATTATAGACATTTACCTGGGCACTGATTGCTACCCACTCTGATTCCTGAAGCATAAAATGCCTCTAATCTCAAAGCTATTATGTAAATTCTACTAACTGCATATCTGCAGGAAAGCCAGCAAGCAGTGATGCACAGGACATGGGTGTTTTTTGCAGGTTTTTTTTGTAAGACAGCTTAGGTTTAGTGTATACAAAGTCAGGTCACTAGGCTGAACAGATGGTTTAGAAACTGGAGGAAGGGAACTCTCCCATATTGGTAAAAGAGTCTCTCTTTTTCCTAAATTTAACTAAATTAGCTTTCTATGGTAAATTGCCTCTGACTTTTACACTCACCTGATGACAAAGACTGTTTTAACCAGTTTTTTGAGATTTGTATATTACTTCCTCCCCCACCACAAAAGGACAAAAATCAACTGATAACAGTTTCAGACTCAGAAGGTAATAGCTGATCCAGAGCTCATATAATATTTTCCAGATGAGAGACTCTAAGCCTTGCTTAGAGGAAATAATTCATTCAGTTCATAAGGAGTGCTTGGCCCCTACCCAGAAATGTGAGCGGATTCCTTGTTGTTACTGTTATTGTTTTCAAACAGTATCTAATGGTGTATTGAGGAAGAGTGGAGAAAAAAACGAGATTGAAAATCAAACCAATTGTGGTTTGCATAAAGGTTATTTTCAGGAATAAACCACTATAGTTCTCATGTGAAGGTAGGTAGGTAACAGGGTGTTTCAGTTTGTTCAGATGCATGAAGCATTTGCAGATTATCACAAGAAATAATGTGTAATAGCAATGCATAAGGAAAAAATAATGGACTATGTGATTATGTTGGAAAAGTCTTGCTTCCAAAAAAATTAAGTTCAGCCTGGAGTCTATAAACATTTACACATGCATTTAACTTCATTAAATGGCAAACAGCTGTAACTTCCTTTACAGTTATCCACTGTTCTTCCTCTTGAAAGAACTCTTTTGATCTCTAGGGTGCATGGAGTTTATATCTTCCTTGGGTCTGGTGCTGACCAGTAGAAAAGAGGAAATTCTCCCCTTTGATTAAAACAGTGCTAGTGGAAGACTTGATACTCCAAAGACAATCTTGTATGTGAAATTCATTTAACAGCATGTCCCATTGCTTCTACTGGAACTATCTCCAGTAGTAAGTGAACATAAAAAGTATAAAGCAATTGAAGAAAAAGAAGAGTAAAGAAAATCATGGAAGGGTAGAAGGCCAGAACTTCTCCCTGTGCAATATTACATGGTCTTTAAATGTGTAGACATAGTAGAGGGCTTTTCTATGATGAATGTTGACTCATTTAAATTGCTGATAATTACTAAGCTGGTACTCTGTTGAGATTCCGTACCTTCAGGTTGGTTTAGACTTGGCTCGAGCCTTCAGTCCATAAAAAACATTGAGAAGACCAACTCTTCCCACTGTTGGCTTCCACTGACTCTCTGAATGAAGCAAAATGATTTGTCTTTCTTGCTGCTTCTAGTTCTGATCTGACTGATTCAAGACATAGTCCTTTTAAAACAAGTCTCTACATACATAGTGTTAAAAACACTCTTAAATTGGTACTGTTTCCAAGGAACCCATGCCTGCAACCAAGGTCTTAATTGCAAACATGTTGTGCTTCAATTTTTTTTGGTATACTGTTTAAAAATATCTGTTTCAATTGCTTCCTTTTCAAATGGAAGACAGTACCACTCAGCTTCCCATGGTATAATTTAGTCTGTGTGATTTGACCTGTTACGTCTGTAAGTTTTTGAGTTCTTGGGAGATAAAAGGATAACACAAGAATATGCCAAAATGGGAAATCACTAGGGGTTATGGAAGTTACCTTTAAAAGGAGATCTTGAATGAACCCTGTGGGAGTGCCGTAACAACCAGTTGCTGTTCTGGTGTTAATCTCTCTGCCTCAGTGAAAATGCTCTCCTTGAATTCTTCTATAAGGCAAAATCCAACATCTACAGCACTAGCTTTCCATCTATCGATAGGTGCTGCCTATCTACCCATTCTCCACTGAAATTATATGACAGTTCTTAACATAATTTTTGATCTATGTTTCTATGATTATAATTTCTGAGTAAATAGCCCTCTGTATCATGAAGATCCAAGCAAGACTATTAGTCTAATTTCTCTCAGCTGTCCTTTAACCATAAGTGTTGTTTGGGACCACCTTTGTTTTCACTCTGCATTTCTAGTTCTGGATTTGGCAGAGGGCTCTGTGATAAAGTTGTGGGTAAAATCCTGTGTCACAGCAGTGGAGCTGCTATCGTGTGTGGGCCTTGACTGTTCTCTTGGAGATGTTTTTGGACAACGGCTTTGCATTTTCATCTTGTACATGTGCTTCACTCAAACCTTCCTGACATATTTACCATGCCACCAGTGGTTGTCTTCTCCACAGAGTAAACCACAAGATCATCCAAGGAATACACTTTCTTCTCTACAAGAGAACAATCTGAAGTTGACCTCCCTCACACATAGAGTTGGAAAGAGCAAAGTTTCCAAACTGCTGTGGCATATGAACTGAGGGTAACTTCTAAAGGGTGGCTGCTTTACATGACGCTGGGAGTTAAGCCTTCAGTGAAATGTAGTTTCACCAGACAAGATTTGCCTTTCCATCTGTTCCTTGGATTTAGATTTCTAGCGTTTCATTGTGTTCGTATTTTCATGGAACACTATGTCTGGCATAGGTATTAAAATGTCTGGGTGTGCAGGTTCCATAATCCTACCACTGGCTTCATCTTTCATGATCTGTAATACTTGGTTTGCTGTATTTTTATTGTTACCACTGTAATTGTATTGTGAAGGCTCTTACTCTAGCTCTGGCTTGTTAAACAAATAGAACATATCCTTGTGTCTCATGCCTCCGCGTCTGGAAGGGATTTAAACCACTTCTTTTGTCTACATGTTTTGGCTGAGCTAAGATTTTCTTTTGAAAGACTCTGCAAGTTTCAGGGTATGTGTGTATTATGCAGAGTTTGCTTTCATTAAGTTGTGCCTTATTACAGCTTTGTTTGTATTTGGAGTGCTGAGAATCATGGACACCGGTTCTTTATAAAAACTAAGAATACAAACAGTCCAGGAATATGCGTCTTGATTGATGTAGCTGTTGCTGCAGCTCACGTGTGGTGTAACTCTACATGGATGTGTTTCCTAAGCAGTGGGTTTCACAGACTTTGTCATCCCTTGGTGGCCCCTGGTAAAAGGTCAAAAAGTAGTAAAAAGAATGAGAGCCACTTGTACACTGCAGAATAATAAAGATTACTTTTCTGAATCTTCACCCATTGTCATTATTCAGCCATTGTCTGTCCTGCTTATTTTCCACCACTCACTCAGAAATTACATGAAAAACTGTCTTATTTATGTGAATACATTGGAAGGATTTATTCTTCACATAATAAGTGCTTATATTCAAAACACACAAGGTTTTTCTGTGAAACCTGCTTTTGTAAGATACCTTCCGACTTCTCTAACTTGTCCCTCCTGCCTCAGCCAGAGGAAGCAGAAACATGAACTTCATAAAGTCTGGGTGGGAAAAATCAGCTAGTTCATCTCCTATCTAAATGATATTTAAACTCATTTTGGTAATATTAGCCTAAACTCATTTTTACACCCTTCTAGGATGAAGCTTAAACAGAAGCTTTAGTCAATTTAGGTTAGGGTTTGGTCAATCCGCCTTTTAATTTTTTTCTCATTGCCTAGCCTACATTTTCCTTGACTGGATATAGCTATTTTTCCTACATGTAAGGGGCTTTTCTATGGTAGACATTTACACTGTTGAAGCTATTTTACTTTCTCTTCTGTCATCTTCTTTACGCAGAATTATTCCTCCCAGCCTTTTCAACATGCTTTGCTTTACAGACATTGCAAAGTTGCTCTCTGGATTGCCAGTGGTTGGTTGACATCTTCCTCAACACATCATGCTCAAAAATGGACACAATACTTCATCTGAACCCTGATCAGGGCAGAATGTGTTTGGGGGATTGCTTCATGTGTCATCTTTGTCAGTCCTTTCTGTATCTCCCAAGGCTGTCCGTCACCCAGAGGTAAGGCACTGTTGACCAATGCTTAGCTGTGGTCCAGGACAATCCTCAGCTCCTGTCTATGCAACTGATCTTCAGCCAGTCACTCCCTATCTTATATTTATACAGTTGATTGTCTTTTATCTATGTCTGATACTTTTGCTGTTCATTTACATTGTCTTGTCTTCTGCTTATTTCAGACAATCATTGTGGTTGGAGAGATCTTCTAAAATTTTAGTCCATTCATGCAAACTGCTCCAGTTATAGTCTGATATAATCTGCAAATGTAACTGAGATACTTTCTTCCGGTGGTTAACACACACGATCATGCCAAATGTTGCCAAACCCCACACAGACTCTTCTGTAGCTGATTGTGTGTCATTCTTTTAATGAGCTGTAAAGCCTTTGTAATACTTGGAATGAAAGATACATGTGACATGTCCTGATTTACTACTGAGTTTGCTTAATACATTTATCTTTAATTTATCTGTGTAATTTATTTACTAAACTAGTACTTCTCCAAAACATCCACATATGTTTTTTCTTCCCTTTAATTTATTTATCTTTCCCTGTCCCAATATGAAGCAGCATTTTATTATTTTTTTTTTTTGGCTCTGCATGCTTTGTAGTACTGTGAAGACAATGGGGATGTTTCCCCTTAGATTTTTGGGCTAAGTGGATTATGGAGGGGGAGGGAAGTTTCCAGACTCTTAAAATGAGCAACTGCACAAACTGCAGGTAGATCATTCTTCCATAGAGGAAATTCTGTGTGCTGGAATGGATTATCACTTACAGAGTTTTGCTCCTTCCCAAGCTCCCATCTTAGATTGCAAGCTCAGTATCTCCTCTTTGTTCCTCAGCCCCCGTGTCATGGGTGAACAAGGACCTCATGGGACCCACCTCAAGGAGCATGTGCTCAGGAAAACGGAAGCCACCAGAGGTTTCTGGAGCACAGCTGCACGAATAACCCCATCTGCACATAAATGCACACAGAGACAGTTCAAGGCTTCTCAGCACCACAGGCAAAAATGAACTTTCCCGACCTTAAGCTGTGAAGCTGGAGGTTAGCAGAAGCTGGGGGAGAGTGGGGGAATGGACCATGCTGGAGCAGGAATAGAGCACTCTATGTCACAGAGGCAAACTTGATGCTTTTGCAGCTGCAGAGGCTGGGGTGGCTGCAGCTAGGTGGGCTCCCTGTTCCTCCAGAGCAACACTGTGCACCTCATGCTTGTCTCTGCCATTGGTGATGGCAACCAGACTGTGACAGTGGCCTTAAACACAGTGGGGCCACAAGCATTGTGCATCCTCACAGCAGTCTGCTGTGCTAAGCTTGTTTTGCTCATACATCAAAGTCAGTTTTGCATGTGCATGGAGGACCTGATGTGAAATGCATCATTCTTCAAATCCATATTTAAGATGAAATTGCTTGGGAGTCTATAACATTTTATCTGGTTACAGTTTAGAGGTCGGTCAGTGTTATTAAGAGTATTCCTTATTATCTGAGGTTCACATTTCCGTATTTATGTTGTTGTATCTCTTGTCACAGTGATCTGCATTGTTAAAAGAATATTCACTTTGCCTGAGTTGCCCTGGGTTCTATTGGCTTAGCTGAAATGACCTTCTCTGGATTTGGAGAAAATTACTTGCACATAGATATGCTTCATGTGAAGTATATATAGATATATTTCACGTGCCCTGAAGGCAACTTCTGTGAATACAGATGGACTATTGAAGGCACAGTTGAGGGCATTCAGTACCCTTGTAGAGTCATGGGAATGCAAAAATTACTGATGACAACTGCTTACTCTTCTTGCAAAATATCTGGCCTTTTTCAGGTAGAAAGCATTCCAGAGGTCAGTATGGGTGTTACTTTTTTGTACATACCATGAAGTTTTAACAGCTACTTGAATTACAACAAGAATACCAATAATTTGGGGGTATAATTTATTTAATTCTCACCATAAGAAAAGGACCAGCCTATAGTCATGTTCATATTACCTGAAATATACAGTAATGATACACCTTCATGGACTAAATGTGAGTTTGTACTGAAGAAGTGGATCATTACCTGTTTTATTACATAGGGAATAAGTCTAAGAAAGAAATGGAAGTCTGGAAAACTATGAAAAAGCTTTCACCTTACAAGAAACCATGCATTGTATTAGTATGGCAACTAGGTAAATGCACAGCAAGATACAGGCTTTTTGGAGATCTTATGTAATGGCTTCAGTGATTGCCATCTCAGACAGAATATGCTTTAATGGTGAAGCTGAAATCTGTTCTCAGTTACCAGAGTTACTCCAGAATTGCCATGTGTGAAAGAGAGTAGTTTTGAACGAATCTTTTTAAGGCAATGGACAACGTACATTATTTCTTGTGAAGATTATGTAGCCTTATCATTGAATATGTAATTGAAAACATTCTAGAGATGAGATCAGTGAAATGCATTTTATTATGGATCTGCAGTCATTTAACAATCTCCTAAGGACTAGTGATCAGCAGACAGCCGTTTGGAAATGTCTTAGTTTACTGAATTGAATACTTGTCCCACTGCTTTGTGTTGTTTTGTCTGCTGTATGATGCTTTTTTTCCCAAGCATCTCGAAACTTCCAATTGCTTTGAGTGCTAGGAAGATCTCTCTTCAGTTCCCATTTCTACAGGATTTTTTGTCTCATAAAAGTGATTAATATAGACACTAGATGGACAAATGACATATCAGTTTGAAAGTTCCAAAGATATTTCACTTTGGCAAAGGTGGTTTTCCTCATCGGTGAAAAAAAAAAGAAATTCATATTTAAAAATACATTTAACTTCATTAAGGTAAAAAAAGTTTTCATTTTAACTTGCTCCCTGACTGAAATCTCCTGATGGATGAGTCTACAATGGTATAAAAGTGTAAATTCTCCTGTAGAATAAGGAGACAGAAAAAAAAAGAGAAGGAATAAATAATCACTTTTCACAATGTCTCTCAAAGTCTGTGCTGGGATCCAGGCTCTACAGTATATCCACAAATGGCATGAAAAAGATCCAAGAAGTGACATTAGTACGTTTGCTGATAAGCAAATTGTTCAGGACAGCCGAATGTAAACCCACTTGCAAAGATTTTGAAAAGATTTTCCAAGATTGACTCATAGGTAACCTGAAGAAATTCAGCTTATAGAAAAACCTCTCACTGTACCTATGCTAAAGACAGACTTTTAATTTAGGTTTTATCACCCAGAAAAAAAAATGTTTGGCAATTATTTTGGGTAGTTCCCTAAAAGTTAAATTCACTGCTTCAGGATGTTATGGAAGCCAGATGTAGAAATGAACTCTCTAAAGGCTAATATATATATACGTACATATATATACACATATAATATATATATATGTATATATATTTTTTCATGGGATGTATATTGTTTAAAGGCTGTTTAAGACTACTGCACCTAGGCAACTATTATCTCAGTCCCTATAATGCTGATTGCTGGAGACAAGAGAGGACATACCAGGGAAGATAATACCAAGTGACTGATAAGGTGTTTTTTTATATATATATCTATCTGTTCTCCACATTTCTTGTATGCATGTGTTCCTGAGACATACACAGCCCACTATTCTGACACAATGACTTCTCTAGATGGAGAACGGCCATTTTCTGCTTTTGTGGGCATTATCTGGGATATTCTTTTGTCACATGTTTCCAAAGTACAATGTGCCTGCCAAGCAGTGACAGCCACATGTAGAAGAGGTCTAGAAGGGAGAGCATTGTGCAATCTGATTAATTTCCAGTTTGGGTTCCCCTCAGGAAATGTGACCTAAAGTGGAAGTCTGTCAAGTTTCAAATCCACTTGAATGAGAATCATCACTAAATAGGCAAGTTCTAAAATGACTTTGAAAGCTGAGATAATACATAAATATCTCACTTTGTCTTCCTTTCCAGATGAATTATGTAGTTGCAATTTGAGGAAACAGAAGCTGGTGCAAACTCAAGCCCTACTGACTTTGGACATTTTCTTCTTCTTTTTTTTTTTTTTTTTTTTCTGTTGCTGGTGATCATGGAATTTCTTGGTTTACTCCATAAACACTATACACTTTGGGCTACTTTTAATGGCTTCGGTTTT